>LBNU01038121.1:19053-55168 GCA_014162995.1 Artemisia annua | reverse complement strand
ATCTTTTGTTATCTAGTTACTTCTCAATTATTTATTTCTTGTAATTAATATTATTAAAATAATCATCTTTACTTAAGTTTGTGAAATTAAAAGTTTAGTCCTTATACTTTATAAAGTTTACTTTTTTAACTCTGGTGTTTATAAAAATGACATTTAAGTATCTCAAGTTTATAACTATTCCATTTATAACTTTACTTTGTCAAATTTACAGTTTTGACACTCTTTTTCCAATATTTACACTTTTAGTCCTTGTACTTTCAAAGTTGACACTTTTAGTCCTTATGAAATGTATATTTATACTTTTAGTACTTATAATATCAAATTAGTCAATAAATGAAAAAAACATTTCAAAGATACTGTTTTGATACCAAGTTTACAGAATTTACAGTTTTGGTCCTTGTATTTTAGAAAGTTTGCAAAACTAGTCCTTTATATGTAAAATGTTCATTTTAGGTCCTTGTAGTCTCAAATTTATACAAATGACTCAAAATATCTTATATTTACTGTTTGTAACCTTAATTTGCAAAAATTTCAGTTTATACCCTTAGTTTGCATACTTGGCAGTTTTAGTCCTTTAACTTTATATCTTTTGCATTTTTAGTCCAATATAGCATTTTAGCTTATGACTTTATTCCAAATGATTTTTCAAGTTCCCAGAAGCTTAGAAAAATGATGTGAGCTTACCAGTTAGCTTATTGGAGCTTAAAGTGTATTATTTAGCTTATTAGTGTGTTAATGGGCCTGTGGTAAACTGTTAAGGCCCATTGGGTCTTTTGTGGGTCCAGTGGGCTTCCAACTGGTCCTAGTGGTTCTTGGGCCTATATTGGGCCTTGCCAAAGTGAGCTGGGTAGTCTTGGGCCATGGAACAGGCCATAACCCATTGTGAGTTTTGATGGGCTTTAGCCCATTAAGGGTGTGTTTGTGATTCTGTGAACGAGTAGTGTAGCCAAGGATTGAGCTTGTGAGATATCTTAAACAAGATTGTAAGAGTGTGAGCTTATGGTAGCTCGTTTGTTTAGGATCCAAAATAACAGCTTGAGCAAAAATATATATATGTTATTCGTATAGATTTCGAATAATGAGACCAAAGTGAAGTGAGAAAACCTTTGAAAAACACTTAGAATATATTTCACTGTTTTCATATTAAGTCTTGTGGACTTGTGAACGTGTGATTTTTATGATCTTAGGAGTATGTTAAGCTTAAAATGAGTTCGTGGTTTCATTCTTAGGTGTGTAGAGATGTGGGTGAACATTTTTGTGAGGCACAAACTTAACGAGACATAGGAAAACATAGATCAAAAAGTTGGTGTTGTATTCGAATAGAAAGACATGGAAATGAGATCAAAACATGTTGAGTGTCGAGAGTTGGCTTACCACACCTTCAAAGGTGGGATGTTNGTTTGTAACCTTAATTTGCAAAAATTTCAGTTTATACCCTTAGTTTGCATACTTGGCAGTTTTAGTCCTTTAACTTTATATCTTTTGCATTTTTAGTCCAAAATAGCATTTTAGCTTATGACTTTATTCCAAATGATTTTTCAAGTTCCCAGAAGCTTAGAAAAATGATGTGAGCTTATCAGTTAGCTTATTGGAGCTTAAAGTGTATTATTTAGCTTATTAATGTGTTAATGGGCCTGTGGTAAACTTTTAAGGCCCATTGGGTCTTTTGTGGGTCCAGTGGGCTTCCAACTGGTCCTAGTGGTTCTTGGCCCTATATTGGGCCTTGCCAAAGTGAGCTGGGGTGGTCTTAGGCTGTGGAACAGGCCATAACCCATTGTGAGTTTTGATGGGCTTTAGCCCATTAAGGGTGTGTTTGTGATTCTGTGAACGAGTAGTGTAGCCAAGGATTGAGCTTGTGAGATAGCTTAAACAAGCTTATGAGAGTGTGAGCTTATGGTAGCTCATTTTTTTATGATCCAAAATAACAGCTTGAGCAAAAATATATATATGTTATTCGTATAGATTTCGAATAATGAGACCAAAGTGAAGTGAGAAAACCTTTGAAAAACACTTAGAATATATTTCACTGTTTTCATATTAAGTCTTGTGGACTTGTGAACGTGTGATTTTTATGATCTTAGGAGTATGTTAAGCTTAAAATGAGTTCGTGGTTTCATTCTTAGGTGTGTAGAGATGTGGGTGAACGTTTTTGTGAGGCACAAACTTAACGAGACATAGGAAAACATAGATCAAAAAGTTGGTGTTGTATTCGAATAGTAAGACATGGAAATGAGATCAAAACATGTTGAGTGTCGAGAGTTGGCTTACCACACCTTCAAAGGTGGGATGTTACAAGTTTGTGGAAGCTTGATGAGGACTTGGGAGCTTGTGTGGGCTTGTGGAAAGCTTGTTCTTCTTCTCTTCTTCTCGGTACAAAGGCAACGAGCAAAGGAAGTGTTTGTGTGAGTTCTACGTGGGTTTTCTTTGCATGGGAAGTATACAATGGATATAATGACAACTTGAGAAGACAAAGAGAATATTGGCAGGTGATAACGAGTAGGAGAGTAGGGGGAGGGAAGTAGGGTGCTTGATTGGACAGAAGTTGCTATCCCAAGTGTTACTTGGAGTCGGTTTTAGGGGTGACGAGGCTTAGGGTTCTAGAACCTTGATTTTATTTTGATTCTTTGTGTAACGAGGTGAGAAAAGGGTGTGTTGAGGTCTTAGGGTCTTTTTGAAGTCAAATGAATCAAGTGTGAATGAGTTTGAGGTGTGTTTGGGTCGCAGAAACAATTATGGGTCCGTTTGGCTTAATAACATGACCAAGTGATCACATAGTGATCGAGTTGTGGTCTAGGAGTGTTGAGATGAGTTATAGACTAGGCTATAAGGGTTGTAGAGTCTCTTGAATGATTTGTGGAGGTCGTGGTACACTTAGGAGTTCATACGACATAAACGTGACCAAAAATATATACATATGGGCCAAATTATTAGGTGTGAGTTCTTGAGATATTGGGAACGTGTTTGGCCTAGATAGAAATCCTTAAAATGTGTATTGATGGGTTTCCAAATGCTTTGGAAGGGTTCAAATGGTCTTGAGTGGGTTGTGGTAATTTATGTGCACGTTTTTATATATAACGTGATATAGAAAATGAGATAGAGTTCGTTGGTGAGTTTGGTGAGTTGTGAATCACTTAGAAACACTTAGGAAGAAATTTTAGAGGGTTTAGAACTTGTGAGAATCAATGGCATCTTGTTTTGCAAATCGTGTATAGAGTTGGGTACGTTTGAGAAAACATGTGACCTCGCTACAAATTGGCTTTGTTTCACTGTTCATTTATACGTATTAGGTGGAGTTGTGAGTTGATCTCGATTCTCTTGAGTGCATAGAATGAGATGGTGTAATTTGTTTCATGTGTTGTGTGTAAGAATCACGAAAACAAGGGCCAAACCAAACGTGTCTAGCCATTCGAATTCGTATAACTTATTTGTTATTATGTTGGGCCGTTAATGGGCTTGTGAGTTCCCTTGGCCCATTTGAGGTTTAAATGTGATCCGTGTGATGTTAGTGGGCTAGTGTAGGCCCAATGAGGGTTGTGTAGCCAATTTGGTCATGTGGGGCCCACTTGTGAACAATGTGGGTCCTATAGTGAATATTTTATTATATTTAGTAGTTATGGGGCCCACAGGGGTGTATTTCAGTTGTGTGTGTGTTGTGGGGTCCACCAAGAGGGATGTGGGTCCCATAAATGTGTATTGAAATTCATATTCGTATTGTGGGGTCCACTGAGGTAGAAATCTCATATGTGGTTGTTGTGAGTGCAAAGTGTGGCACTTATGACCAAAACTGATCCATAGTTGTGTTGTACCTTGTCCAGGACATTGTGGGTTGCGTGTGAGCTCATTCAAAGTAGGTGTGAATCACATAGCACATAATGATTCAGAGTTGCATAGTGTAAACAAAAGTTCAAAATTTTGCCTAAAATTGGGTGTATGAACAGTAATACTTAATTACTTCATGTTTAGTGTTTCCTAATAATTGGGTTTTTAGCAGGATATTATAGTACCTACCCGTCATTCAAATTCTGTCCCGGAATTTAAGCTTGTGTGGTGTCATGGGTGTTCTCGGTGAATAGGTGTGGATATTTGGTGCTAATTTTGTCCTCGCGTTCCCATGTGTACTCGGGTCCTCTTTGGGAGTTCCAACGAACTTTGAAAATGGGTATGCGGCTGTGTTTCAACCGTTTCACTTCGCGGTCCATAATTTCTATGGGTTCTTCCGTGAAGGCAAGTTTCTCATCAAGCTGAATCTCTTTCAGCGGTATTACCAAGGTTTCGTCAGAAAGACACTTCTTTAGGTTTGAAACGTGAAATACATTGTGTACACGGCTGAGTTCTTCCGGTAATTCTAGTCTATAAGCCACAGGACCGATCCTTTCCAGGATTTTGAAGGGTCCAATGTATCGGGGGTTTAGTTTTCCGCGCTTTCCAAAGCGGACGGTTCCTTTCCAGGGTGATACTTTCAACATGACNGAATCTCTTTCAGCGGTATTACCAAGGTTTCGTCAGAAAGACACTTCTTTAGGTTTGAAACGTGAAATACATTGTGTACACGGCTGAGTTCTTCCGGTAATTCTAGTCTATAAGCCACAGGACCGATCCTTTCCAGGATTTTGAAGGGTCCAATGTATCGGGGGTTTAGTTTTCCGCGCTTTCCAAAGCGGACGGTTCCTTTCCAGGGTGATACTTTCAACATGACTTTTTCTCCAACTTGAAATTCCATTGGCTTTCGCCTCACGTCAGCGTAACTTTTTTGCCTATCCCTGGCAGCTTGTAATCATTGTCGGATTTTAACAATCTTTTCTGTAGTCTCAAGGATTAGCTCAGGCCCAGTGATCTGAGCTTCGCCAACTTCAGCCCAACAAATTGGAGACCTGCACTTTCTACCATAAAGTGCCTCGAATGGTGCCGCCTTAATGCTGGCATGATAGTTGTTGTTGTATGAAAACTCGGCTAATGGCAGATGTTTATCCCATCCCTTACCGAAATCAATCACGCATGCTTGCAACATGTCTTCCAATGTTTGTATTGTTATCTCACTTTGACCATCCGTTTGTGGATGGTACGCGGTGCTCATGTCTAGGCGCGTGCTCAAAACTTTCTGCAGCGATTGCCAGAAGTTTGAGGTGAAACGGCTATCTCTATCAGAGATAATTGAAATGGGTACCCCATGTCGGGTCACAATTTCCTTCAGGTATAAATAGGCGAGTGTGTTTACCTCATCGGTCTCCCCGTATAGGTAAGAAATGAGCAGATTTCGTGAGTCGATCGACGATAACCCAAATTGTATCTAAACCAGCGGTGGTTCGTGGGAGTTTGGTGATAAAGTCCATTGTAATTCGTTCCCATTTCCAAGTAGGAAGGTCAGGTTGAGTAAGTAATCCAGATGGTCGTTGGCATTCTGCCTTGACTCTTGAACATGTTAAGCACCTTCCGACATACTCGGCAATGTCGGCTTTCATGTTTGACCAATACAGTTTCTTGAGGTCTTGGTACATTTTGTTGGCTTCAGGGTGAATGGAGTATTTGGATTTATGTGACTCGTGCATGATGAGGTCTCGAATACCTCCAAAATGCGAAATCCAACTTCTATCTCCATAACACAAGGTTCCATCGGTTCGTTTCACAAAGCCATTTTTGCTTTCCGGCATACCATAGATCTTTTCATCAGGTCAGTTCTCTTCTTTAAGAGCCTCAGTTTGAGCCTGCAATATTTGTGCGGGTAGTGGTGAACAAATCGTCATTCCTAACGATCGTACTCGTAGGGGTTTAATACGTTCCTTCTGGCTTAAAGCATCGACCACGACATTGGCCTTTCCGGGGTGATAACGGATTTCGCAATCATAATCACTAAGTAATTCCAACCATCTTCGTTGTCTCATGTTTAGCTCCTTTTGGTCAAGGATATGTTGTAAGCTCTTGTGATCGGTGTACACCGTACACTTGGTGCCGTAGAGATAATGTCTCCATATCTTGAGAGCAATAACTACCGCTCCAAATTCCAAATCATGTGTCGTGTAGTTTTCCTCATTCTTCTTAAGTTGTCGTGAAGCGTATGCTATAACCTTGCTTTGTTGCATCAATACAACACCTAGTCCGTGGTGTGATGCATCGCAATAAACCACAAACCCATCGCTACCTTCTGGTAGTGCTAGTATAGGGGCTTCACAAAGCTTCTGCTTAAGGAGTTGAAAAGCCTTTTCTTGCTTCTCTCCCCATTCATACTTTTTGTCCTTTTGTGTTAGTTCCGTTAGAGGCTTCGCGATCTTGGAGAAATTTTCAACGAATCTCCTGTAATACCCAGCAAGTCCTAGAAATTGCCGGATTTCTGTAGGGTTGGTAGGGNCTGCTTAAGGAGTTGAAAAGCCTTTTCTTGCTTCTCTCCCCATTCATACTTTTTGTCCTTTTGTGTTAGTTCCGTTAGAGGCTTCGCGATCTTGGAGAAATTTTCAACGAATCTCCTGTAATACCCAGCAAGTCCTAGAAATTGCCGGATTTCTGTAGGGTTGGTAGGGGATGACCACTCTTTAACAGCTTTTATCTTTGCGGGATCCACATGAATACCCTTGCTATCAATGACGTGTCCAAGGAATTGCACGCTCGAGATCCAAAACTCACATTTAGAAAATTTTGCGTACAATTGTTCTGCCTTGAGTAGTTCAAGTATGGTTTTAAGATGTTGGGCATGTTCTTCTTGATCGCGGGAGTAGATGAGAATGTCGTCTATGAACACAATCACGAACTTGTCCAAGTATGGTTTGCATACCCGATTCATTAAGTCCATAAATACTGCTGGTGCGTTGGTTAAACCAAACGGCATCACTTGAAACTCATAGTGTCCATAGCGAGTTCTAAAAGCGGTTTTCGGAATATCTTCTTCCCGAACTCTCAATTGGTGATATCCAGACCTTAAGTCAATATTTGAGTACACACTTGACCCTTGAAGTTGGTCAAATAAATCATCGATGCGAGGTAGTGGGTATCTATTCTTCACGGTCAACTTGTTTAATTCCCGATAATCGATGCACATCCGAAATGATCCGTCCTTCTTCTTGACAAATAATACCGGAGCTCCCCAAGGTGAGGAACTCGGGCGAATGAATCCCTTATCCGCCAGTTCTTTTAGTTGTTCGGATAGCTCTTTCATTTCGGAGGGTGCTAAACGGTATGGTGCTTTTGCTACAGGTGCTGCTCCTGGCACTAAATCAATTTGAAATTCGACTTGGCGAACTGGTGGAAGACCAGGTAAGTCTTCGGGAAACACTTCGGGAAAATCTTTCACTACAGGTACATCCTCAAGTCGCTACTTCTCCGACTTATCCTCAGTTATTTGGGCCATAAACACTTGACATCCGTCGTTTATGTACTTCACCGTTCTAATAAATGAGATGATTCCAAATCGGTTCTTACTTCTATCGCCTTGCACCACAAGAGTTTTGCCTTCTAGTGGTATATGAACTGTTTTCTCGTCGCAAACTATCCGAGCACGATGTTTTGATAACCAATCCATCCCAATCACGACGTCAAAACTACAAAGTTGAATGGGCATTAAGTTTATAAGGAAAGGTTGGTTTTGCAGGGTTATGGTGCAACCTAGGAGTACGGTGTTAGTGCCTACTAAGATTCCATTTGCCATTTCGATCTCATAAGTGATATTTAACTTAGTTGGGGCAATGCTTAGCAATGAAACAAAAGTAGTATCTACGAAACTTCTATCAGCACCCGAATCAAATAAAACTTTTGCACTATGCTGATTTATTAAAAACGTACCCGTGACGACGTCAGGGTTCCTAGGTGTATCTCCATCTCCCATCACGTATGCTCTTGCACGTGCAGGGTAATCAGCATTCCTGTTAGTGCATTGACTCTTGTAGTGTCCCTTTTCTCTGCAACGGTGACACACTACGCTCACAGGTTGTAGGTTTGCTCCGGTGGCTTTGCAATCAGTGGTCTTGTGCCCTATCCTTTGACATTTTCCACACTTGGCGATACATGGGCCAGTGTGGTGCATCTTGCACTTGTTGCACAGAGGTTTGTCACCAGCATATCCTGAGGTAGTCACATATGCCTTGGCAGTTCCTGCCTACGGTTCTGTTTATGGTGATGAGAATTGCGGGTGTGATGATAGTTATGGTTGCGTCCATTGGTTGTATTTCTACTGCTGCCATGCAAGACAATTCTCCTATTATCATTCTTTCGCTTGAGTTCATTTCGTTCTGCGGTTGACTTCCGCTTAATTTCCCTGTCTAGTAGCCTTTGAGCAATTATCATTGCCTCATCAAGGGTTGCAGGTTTCGAAGCGGTAACATTTCCTTCGATACTTTGAGGCAAACCTTCAATGTACTTTTCTAGGGTTTTGTCCAAGTCAGGCACAACACCTGGGCATAACATAGCTAGTTCCTGAAATTGGCGGTTATAAGCTCTCAGTTCAACTCCTTTTACCATCAAATAGTGGAATTCATCTTCCAACTTCTTGATTTCAGACCTTGAACAGTATTTCCTAAGGATCTTCTTCTTAAATTCAACCCAAGTGATCTGATAAGCTTCTTCGGTTCTCATACTTTGTACTACAGAGTTCCACCATGATTGAGCTTCATCCAAAAGGGTTCCTGTTGCATAGGTTACCTTACAGTTCTCGGGGCAACCACTTCTCATAAACATAGTTTCAGAACGTTCAAACCAACGGGCAAGAGCAGTTGCTCCTTCAGTGCCCTTGTAGTAGGTGGGTTGACAGCTCATGAAATCCTTATAGGTGTATTCCCGTGGAATGATAGTTGCTGGTTCATCAGCAGTTTCACTATCATTGCTGGAGCGGTTCAAAGGTGTAGGTTGGTTTCCGAGTGCAGCAACCAGACCTTCAGCAATCATTCTTCGGATATCGTCCGGAGTCAAAGGTGGAATTGATCCTGATGCTGGAGTGGGTGCTGGTGTTGGTGTTGGTGTTGGAGTTGGTTCAGGTGAGGCAGCTGTTCTCCTTGTGCGAGGCATTTTCTGTCAAGATCAACAGAAATGTAAGTTTAGTTTTCCATGCTGGAATATCTCAAGCACAAGTTACATATCGATGATGTTGTTGTTACGTGTAATTACATCGTTTGTGTTTATTTTTCCCCAGGTCTTTATTTTACCACTTGGTCGTGAAATTACTATGGCATACAATGATTCATCGTCAACAAAAGCTTGGCTTGAAATTTCATACTTATATCCCCTTTTATTTGTTGTTTTTCCGAAACCATCTTTGTTAAAGTTTTCTTTCTACGTAAAGAACCATAATCTTCTTAGTTATCACAACATGTTTGAACATCATTCTCACACACATGCACATAATATTTCCGTTGTTGGCAATATAGTCACCTCATGTTTGAATACAATTCACAACACACATGGATAAGATCATCACGACATGTTTTGAATACCATTCACAACATATGTTAAAATCAACCACGGGAATGTAAATCAACATAGGAAATGTAGTAAAACCAAATACCATAATATACATTAATACTTTGTCCGTTGTTGTTCTAGAGAAACAAAAGAAACACACAAACGTCACAAGTCGCTTATTAAGTTACATATTTTTGGCATTGTTCATCCCATACTACATAAAACACATGATTGATTTTATCTTCATTCCTGGTGCCTTGCTTGCTCCTTAATCATAGCAATCTCATCAATTAGGGCTTGAATCTCCCATCTTTGGAATTCATGCACTCCCCTAATTCTTGCTTCAAGTTCTCGAAGTCGGTTCTCATAATACTCCGGTGGTGGCATAGTTGGAGTGACACGGTTTGTTGCAGTGGTTGAAGATTCTCCAGTTTCATCAACTCTTGGGGGAAAACCTGGAGGGTGAGAGGGAACATTTCCTGAAGGTACCATCCCTCGGGAAAAAGGTGCATCCGAGAAAGTTTGAGTAAGTAAGTTGAACCAAAAGTCCGGCTCAACCCGTGGAGGTGAACATGGTGGAGATGGTGGGATAGCTTCATAGTGTTCCGGTGATGATTGTGGTGATGCTCCAAAAACATCAAGGAGAGAACTTGTTAATAATCGTCACTTCGACGTGGAGTATGGATATGTATCGGACCTGAGGTGTCCTTCTTAATGGCCTAATGAAAGGCTCAGGTTCATACGGTTCAAGTATTCTAACTCTCCTTCTTCGGTAAACCCGATTGAGGGGAGGTGGTGGTGGTAAAGTGGGTGGAGTTACCGTTCCTGGGTTAGGGGACCAACGCCAGGTTGACACAAGTCTCTCGTCAGCTGACGAAGAGTTGGAGTTGTCAGTTGGTGTTGTTGGGGTTACCAAAGGTGTAGTGGTGACAGGTGGGATCACTGACGAAGCAGTGTCTTCAACCTCAAGTTCGGAAGAGGAGGTAGTGTGGTGTGAATGGGTAGACATGGTACTACTGTAATAACCCAATTAATAGTAACATAAGTTGCTAATCTAGCATTTAGCACATAATTCATATAACAAGTGTAACATTTCTAATTAAACGTCGTAGTTGAGTAGGCATGGAGGGCTCGCGGTGGTGTGGTGTAATAGGTCCGTTTAAAATTGTAGTTATAGTCCAATGTTTGAAAATACATTTGGTTCTCTATAACCAGGGCTCTGATGCCAATCTGTAACACCCCCAAAATTTAGTTTACACAGCGGAAGACTTAATTGGGTGTTACGTAAAGGATCACAGTCATAATTATAGAAACGACTCAAAGAGACGTTTTTGAGTTCATTTTATTGAATTCAAATGCAAGGAAGTTCATTGTTTAATACATCACATTATTAGTTGAAAATGACTGTTTGTGAATATTACACCACTGACACGAGGTCAAATGCCCACTCCATGCCTCCTGAGCTTGCTTCAATTACCTGAGATACATGCTAAAAAGTCAACAAAATTGTTGAGTGAATCTATAGCGTTTGTAATTAAAATCAGATGAACGCATTCCAAGTATTTCACAGGTGTATAGTACTTAGATCTGTATGCTTTTTGCCATAAGTCTCATGAACACAACGTTAACAAGTATGTGAGCCATCGCAATGACATCAACACAATATAGGGTGCCCTTGGTGAGGAGTTTGCCAGTTCTCCTAGTGTATCAAATAATAGTGCATTTGTCTACCAGGTGTGGGCTAGAACAAATGGATCTGTCAAGAACCAATAGATCTATTCACATTTATTCGCGTTCACTCACAAGTAACTAAGGTTCATGATAGAAGGGACTTTCAAGTTGGCGTGTGTCTTATGCAATAGTTGTATAGCATACCATAGTGAAAATAGTTGTTCAAAATACTTGTGTTCATATAGTGTAGCATGTATCCCACCCACATAGTTTGTAAAACAAGTAAAAAGTGTGGGACTAAAGACTCACCTCAGATGAGTGTGTGTAGGTAGGCAATCAAGTAATATCAAGTGCAACAGATGAATGGCTCCAACACGCAACTTGGATAATATGAGAAACCTTAGTTTCCTGTGGTGGTGTGATTTGTATTTGTGTAATGCCTGAAGTACAAAAACAATATTATACATAATATTGTCTTGTCTTTATGTGTGATGATGATAAGTCGTGCCAGACTTAGGGTGTAGAGTTTTCAGTTCTTGATCTTGGTGAAGGTGATATATGAATTTGATTAATGAAAGGTGATCTTTTGTTATCTAGTTAGTTCTCAATTATTTACTTCTTGTGATTAATATTAATAAAATAATCATCTTTACTTAAGTTTGTGAAATTACAAGTTTAGTCCTTATACTTTATAAAGTTTATATTTTTAACCCTGGTGTTTATAAAAATGACATTTAAGTATCTCAAGTTAATAATTATTCCATTTATAAATTTACTTTGTCAAATTTACAGTTTGACACTCTTTTTCCAATATTTACACTTTTAGTCGTTGTACTTTCAAAGTTGACACTTTTAGTCCTTATGAAATGTATATTTATACTTTTAGTACTTATAATATCAAATTAGTCATTAAATGACAAAAACATTTCAAAGATACTGTTTTGACACCAAGTTTACAGAATTTACAGTTTTGGTCCTTGTATTTTAGAAAGTTTGCAAAACTAGTCCTTTATATGTAAAATGTTCATTTTAGGTCCTTGTAGTCTCAAATTTATAAATGACTCAAAATAAGTTATATTTACTATTTGTAACTTTAATTTGTATAAATTACAGTTTAAACTCTTAGTTTGCATACTTGGTAGTTTTAGTCCTAACTTTATATCTTTTGCATTTTTAGTCTAAAATAGCATTTTAGCTTATGTCTTTATTCCAAATGGTTTTTCAAAGTCCCAGAAGCTTAGAAAAATGATGTGAGCTTATCAGTTAGCTTATTGGAGCTTAAAGGGTATTATTTAGATTATTAGTGTGTTAATGGGCCTGTGATAAACTGTTAAGGCCCATTGGGTCTTTTGTGGGTCCAGTGGGTTTTCAACTGGTCCTAGTGGTTCTTGGGCCTATATTGGGCCTTGCCAAAGTGAGCTGGGGTGGTCTTGGGCCGTGGAACAGGCCATAATCCATTGTGAGTTTTGATGGGCTTTAGCCCATTAAGGGTGTGTTAGTGATTCTGTGAACGAACAAGATGGTCAAGGATTGAGCTTGTGAGATAGCTTTAACAAGCTTGTGAGAGTGTAAGCTTAGGGTGACTTGTTTGTTTAGGTTCCAAAATAACAGCTTGAGCAAAAATATATGTATGTTATTCATATAGATAGTGAATAACGAGACCAAAGTAAAGTGAGAGAATCCATTGAAAAACACTTAGAATATTTTTAGGCAGTTTTCATTAAGGGTCTTGGTAACTTGTAAACGTGTGATTATTATGATCTTAGGAGTATGTTAAGCTTGAAATGAGTTCGTGATCTCATTCTTAGGTATGTAGAGATGTGAGTGAATGTTTTTGTGAGGTACAAACTTAACGAGACATGGGAGGAAATAGGTGAAAGAGTTGGTGATTTATTCGAATAGAAAACATAATAGTGAGATGAAAAACAAGCTAGGTAATGAGAGTTTGCTTACTACACCTTCAAAGGTGGGAAGTTTACGAGCTTGTGGATGGCTTGTGAGGACTTGGGAGCTTGTGGATGGCTTGTGAAGGACTTGTGCTTCTCCTTCTTCTCGGTACAAAAGGCAACGATCAAGTGAGAGTTTGTGTGTGTGTTTTACGTGAGTTTTCTTGCATGGGAGTACATACATGAGATAGGGACACAAGTTGAAGAGACAAAGAGAATATGGCAGAGGATGATGAGTAGATTAGGCCATAGGATAGGGTGATTGGTTGCAAGTTGAGAGTTCCATGTGGTGTTTGGGTTCGGTTCATGTGATGACGAGGACTTAGGGTTCTAGAAACTTGATTTAATTTCGTATAGGGTGTGAAACGAGCGAGTATGAGTGATATGGAAGTCCTTGGGGTCTTTGTGAAGTCAAATGGTTAAGTGTGAATGAGTTTGAGGTGTGTTTGGGTCGCAGAAACAAGTAAGGGTCCGTTTGGCTTAATAACGTGACCAGGTGATCACATAGTGATCGAGTTGTGGTCTAGGAGTGTTGAGATGAGTTATAGACTAGGTTATAAGGGTAGTAGAGTCTCTTGAATGATTTGTGGAGGTCGTGGTACACTTAGGAGTTCATACGACATAAACGTGACCAAAAATATATACGTATGGGCCAAATTATTGGGTGTGAGTTCTTGAGACATTGGGAACATGGGAACATCTTGTTTTGCAAATCGTGTATAGAGTTGGGTACGTTTGAGAAAACATGTGACCTTGCTACAAATTGGCTTTGTTTCACTGTTCATTTATACGTATTAGGTTGAGTTGTGAGTTGATCTCGATTCTCTTGAGTGCATAGAGTGAGATGGTGTAATTTGTTTCATGTGTTGTGTGTAAGAATCGCGAAAACAAGGGCCAAACCAAACGTGTCTAGCCATTCGAATTCGTATAACTTATTTGTTATTATGTTGGGCCGTTAATGGGCTTGTGAGTTCCCTTGGCCCATTTGAGGTTTAAATGTGATCCGTGTGATGTTAGTGGGCTAGTGTAGGCCCAATGAGGGTTGTGTGGCCCATTTGGTCATGTGGGGCCCACTTGTGAACAATGTGGGTCCTATAGTGAATATTTTATTATATTTAGTAGTTGTGGGGCCCACAGGGGTGTATTTCAGTTGTTTGTGTGTTGTGGGGTCCACCAAGAGGGATGTGGGTCCCATAAATGTGTATTGAAAATCTTATTCGTATTGTGGGATCCACTGAGATAGAAATCTCATATGTGGTTGTTGTGAGTGCAAAGTGTGGTACTTGTGACCAAAACTGATCCATAGTTGTGTTGTACCTTGTCCAGGTCATTGTGGGTTGCGTGTGAGCTCATTCAAAGTAGGTGTGAATCACATAGCACATAATGATTCAGAGTTGCATAGTGTAAACAAAAGTTTAAAATTTTGCCTAAAATTGGGTGTATGAACAGTAATACTTAATTACTTCATGTTTAGTGTTTCCTAATAATTGGGTTTTTAGCAGGATATTACATAACGACACATCAGGAGACAATTTAGTGAGAATGATAGGTGAATTACAGACTATCCAAGGGCCTCGTTGAAGCACATTATCAACACCCTCTTTAGAATCGAACTTAGAGAGGAAAACACCTACATCATTTTTCATAAGTTTCTTCAAACCAAATTTACCCCATGTATTTATGACATAGTTTTGAACCAACGGAAAGGCAATATTCTTGCCAATAAAGAAACCAATAAGAGTATTATCATATCGGTTCACACCCTCCATAGCAGCCTTTGGTAGTAAAGTATCATGGTTATTGTAACACCCCGAAAATCGTAACAAAGCAGCGGAAGTCTATTCGGGGTATTACTTCATAGAATCATAGACATAATTATAGAAAACGACTCGAAAGAGACGTTTTGAGAAAATTTGTTATCATTCATCAAATATCAAATCAGAGTAACAACAACGGTCCCACATGGTTTTGTCTTACAAAGTTCTCAATTATTTATTTCTTGTAATTAATATTATTAAAATAATCATCTTTACTTAAGTTTGTGAAATTACAAGTTTAGTCCTTATACTTTATAAAGTTTACATTTTTAACTCTGGTGTTTATAAAAATGACATTTAAGTATCTCAAGTTTATAACTATTCCATTTATAACTTTACTTTGTCAAATTTACAGTTTTGACACTCTTTTTCCAATATTTACACTTTCAGTCCTTGTACTTTCAAAGTTGACACTTTTAGTCCTTATGAAATGTATATTTATACTTTTAGTACTTATAATATCAAATTAGTTAATAAATGACAAAAACATTTCAAAGATACTGTTTTGACACCAAGTTTACAGAATTTACAGTTTTGGTCCTTGTATTTTAGAAAGTTTGCAAAACTAGTCCTTTATATGTAAAATGTTCATTTTAGGTCCTTGTAGTCTCAAATTTATACAAATGACTCAAAATAACTTATATTTACTGTTTGTAACCTTAATTTGCAAAAATTTCAGTTTATACCCTTAGTTTGCATACTTGGCAGTTTTAGTCCTTTAACTTTATATCTTTTGCATTTTTAGTCCAAAATAGCATTTTAGCTTATGACTTTATTCCAAATGATTTTTCAAGTTCCCAGAAGCTTAGAAAAATGATGTGAGCTTATCAGTTAGCTTATTGGAGCTTAAAGTGTATTATTTAGCTTATTAATGTGTTAATGGGCCTGTGGTAAACTTTTAAGGCCCATTGGGTCTTTTGTGGGTCCAGTGGGCTTCCAACTGGTCCTAGTGGTTCTTGGCCCTATATTGGGCCTTGCCAAAGTGAGCTGGGGTGGTCTTAGGCTGTGGAACAGGCCATAACCCATTGTGAGTTTTGATGGGCTTTAGCCCATTAAGGGTGTGTTTGTGATTCTGTGAACGAGTAGTGTAGCCAAGGATTGAGCTTGTGAGATAGCTTAAACAAGCTTATGAGAGTGTGAGCTTATGGTAGCTCATTTTTTTATATTCATTTTTGATTATTTTCACTTTTTAAATTCACCAAGGACTATTTTTGACATTTTTCAAACTTGAGGGACCAAAGTTTTAAATTTGTGCTTTTTGATATTCAAAGGGTTTGTTTTGACAACTTATGAATCCCCAAGGACCTTTTATGATATTTTGCATATTTTGAAATATTCAGGGACTAGTTTTGACAATTTGTGAAGGTTGAGGGACTGAAACTGCCAATTGTGCAAACTTTGTTTGTTTTTCATTTGTTTTCAAACATTTTGCATCTAGAACACATAAAACACACTTTTGGAATATTTTTACTATTTTGATGCATTATTTGGTGTTTTTGGATGTCTTGGCAGTTCAGATTAGGTAAAAATGATGAGTATTTACACACTCATCAAGTAACATGAAAAATTACGGGTTCTTACAGTACCTACCCCTAATTCTGAATTCCGTCCCGGAATTCTTAGTTCGTGGTAGTCGTTGGGGTTGTCTCGGTGAATAGGTGTGGATATTTAGCAAGAATTCGGTCTTCACGCTCCCATGTGTACTATGGTCCACTATTAGTGTTCCATCGAACCTTGACGATGGGAAAGCGGCTTAATTTCAAACGCTTGACATCACGGTCTATGATTTCGGCAGGTTCTTCAACAAAGTTGAGTTTGTTGTCGAATTGAATTTCCTCTAAAGGAATGACGAGTGATTCATCGGATAGGCAGATCTTAAATGGACCGGTGTACCTCGGGTTTATTCCCCTATTTTCTAAATCGTATCATGCCTTTCCAACGCGAGAACTTTAACATAGCTCTATTTCCAACTTGAAATTTCAAGGGATCTAAGGGCAGAATCGGATGCCAATAATTAGGAACGTTTAATAGTTATCATCGGACAATGCTCGTGATCCTAAGTGTTCAACTCATTAAGGCAGAACCATGATGTAGATTGACTTGAAATCATGGTATTAGTTGTCAAGTGGGTACTATTTCTAAGGATGTTTTCCTCGTTACAGGTGGAAGCTATAGATCTTACGGTTAGATACGACCTCTTATTGTCCCAAGGTAAAAGTGATGTTATGTCCCAAAATGATATAGTTATCCAAAATTCCGAAAGAGTAGGCTGTCTTTTGAGTAATTGATTACTTAATTTAACGTGTTTCTACGAGTGTGAGAATCTTAACTTACAGGATAAGTGGGAAGGTTGTACTTCAGAGGAATGGTGTCAATGTATGGCCTATCGCTATTGTCAATCTTAAACAGGTGAGGTAGTATATAGGTGTAGCGGTTGTTTTCGAGGATTGATCCTAAGATTTGTTCTGGGATTGTGCGTTTTCCTGCTTAAAGGCATTGATAAAAGATTTTTGTTCGAAATTTTAATTAAAGCGTTTACACGAATTTGACCAAATCAATAATAAGAAGACACAAATTTCTCTGTTTGGGATTAATAGTCGCGTATAATGATACAAACTTGAAAATTTTAGAGTTTAGTAGAACGATTTTTTCTTTTTTCTTTTTTTTTTTTTTTTTTTTTTTTTTNTTGGTAGTGTTTGGTGGCTAAATGTCAGGTGAAGTATATAGATATGATACTTAATTCACTTCGGTAGTACTGGAAGGTATTATGACTTATATGGTTATGCTAGTGGTCTGAAATGAATGAATCAATTGGATATTATGTCAGGAGATGTTTTCCTTGGTTGCAAGTGGAAGTTGTGTATCAAACATCGTTCGGTATGTTGAGACTTCTTGGCATCTTATTGTGGGAGTGAGATCATGTCAAAATGGATTTTCGAGGCCGAATTATCTAGAACTCCTAGAGGATAATATGTCGTAAGGGTGGTTGTATATTGATAGTACTATCCAAGGTATCCATTACTCACGAGGGAAAATTATATGGTGTGGATATGGTGAATCATCCATTGACGGAACAGTGTCGAGTCACGGTGTCTTGTCATTCCTAGTCGCGGACAGAGATGTTTGATTTACCTCTAAAGTTTGGCGTAGTGAACAACAATGTTTTAGATCACTCTTATGTCCCAGTCAAGCTAATACCCTCAAAGAATTAGTGAAGGGTTTGGCAATCTCCAAGGTAGTGGTTCGGGTTGCTCTGCAAGGTCTTAAGACTTTTGTTGGGTCCTAAATCAGCCCATTATATGTTCCTAGCCCTTGTCAGAAGTTCTATTGGTCCTTTCATTCTTGACCTTCATCGAGGGGTCCTCTTGGTATTGTTAAGAATCTTATTACCATAAGGTACGCAGACGAGTTTCTCATCATAGATGATTGTGGTATTCAGCAACCAGACCATAACAAAAATGTCTAAGCCTCAAGTTCTGTGGATAAGCCGGTGTCTTATAGGTANCTATTGGTCCTTTCATTCTTGACCTTCATCGAGGGGTCCTCTTGGTATTGTTAAGAATCTTATTACCATAAGGTACGCAGACGAGTTTCTCATCATAGATGATTGTGGTATTCAGCAACCAGACCATAACAAAAATGTCTAAGCCTCAAGTTCTGTGGATAAGCCGGTGTCTTATAGGTATCTAGTAGGTTTAGGGTGCAACCTCAAAAGATGATGTCGGTTCCTATTAGCAGTCAGATGGATAGTTCAGGGGCACACTTAATACTTATCGTGGATGGTAAAGTCTTGAAGTGGTGCTATGTCGAAGACGAATGCACTAGCAATCAGTTGGTCGTTCAGTAGTTACTTTGTGTCTAAAATAGAAGGTATAGTTTCCATTAAGGGACTGAATGTGATCGCCATCACGATCGCCATCGATTAAAGTGAAGGTATGTCTTAGTGATTCTTGGGGTTTCGAGTTATTTGGTAGTTATCGAATTTGGAGGTTGTCTGTCAGGCGGTAGGATTTTCAAAATTGGGGGATGTGAAGTAAAGTGAGATGTCATATAGTTAAGCTTCAATGAATTCTTATGGTCATGATCGTAGGCAATTCCATTGATTATGGCTATGTTCGTTGGTAGGTTGCTCTATGATGGTTGATGATGTAGCTTGACCTCTCAAATTAGAATGTGATGCGAGATAGGGCTGAATTTATGTGATAAGATGGAGGTCTATTTGGTTATTACGGACGCCCATTACTTGCACTATTTTTGTGTTTTCTCAAAAATGGAAATAGAAGGTTCGGATTTTTATTTTATTTTTTTTTTATTTTTTTTTAATAAAAAAAAAATTTGATAACTATTCCTAGCATAGCATGGTCATACCTAAATTATACATAGGTGATCAGGCTTTGTATAATTAAGGTTCAACGATGCAGCGTTGGGTTTAGTTTAATAGAAAGTGTCGGTTGTTCATGAAGTGGTAGCTTAAAATACTTTTTCAAAAGGAATTAGTTCATAAGATGAATACATGATAGCTTATAAAACAACGTGTAAGATAGTTTATAGCGTAATAGGGAATCAATTTATGGATTGCAAGATAGTAGTAAAGTTTGTGGCTATAGTAGTTCACAAGGGAGCAAAATAGTTTATAAAATGATAGTGAAAATTTTAGGATAATCATAACATAGTTTTCAAAATTCCGACGAAACCATTTGTTTGTTTAAGAAATAGTATTAATGTAGCGATACATATGATAAAATAATTTGTAATATAAATTGTGAAACAGTTTATAGAGAAATGTCAGTTCATTTTCTTATAAGATGGTAGTAAGGTCACAGTTTTTGATTTTTTTTTATGGTAGTAAAATAGTTCGTAGGATGACGACCAATAGGTTGTGTTGCATTTGTGATATAGTCTGTAGAGTGTTAGCAATGCAATTTGTTTTTATAAATCAGTAGTTAATATGGTGCTCAAGGAGCAAAATATTTTATAAATCAATAGTAAAACTTGTAAGGTATTTGCAACATAGTTTACAAGATGTAAAAACATTTGTTGGTTCATAGAGTAGTAATAGGGTAGCAAAAATAGTTTGTGGGATAGTTCGTAAAGTGGGTTGTATGTTGATAATGACATTGTTTACTATTTTTGTAAGAGGTTAGCAAGATAGCCAACTGGTCGATGATATGGGTACTAATAGTCAGAGGGAAAAAAAAGATTGGAAACAAAGTGGTTTATTAGGTGGTAAAGTATTTTATAAGAGAGTGATGAAATGATTTATGGGGTAAAGAAAACAGTGTATAAAATTCCAGAAAATGGTTTATATGAGTCTAACAAAACACTTTATAAGTTGATAGTAAGTCCGGTTATTAGTTTATAAGATTTTAGTAAGGTATTTCTTAAGAGGACAGTAAATCTGTTTATAATATAGTGAAAGATAGTTTATAGAATATTTGTTAATAGTAGTAAGGTACCAAATTGGTCTATTACATAGTAATAGTTTGTAAAATAGTTTTTAAGATAAGTGGTAAAATATAAAGTGCGATGGGCGACAGTTGACATATGAAGTTGCAGGTAGTTGTGAGCAAATGAGCTTACACTGGAGATAGGCGTTCATCAATTCTATATAATACGACGAGATTCATAGGAAAGTACTCATTAAAATGAAAGAAGGGTGAGACACAGAAAAGGATGTTCCTATTAATAGACGTATGTAATATAACGAGGTTAGCTCAATCATGATAAGATTGGAATAATTCACAACAACCATAATATAGACATGACATGAGCAGTTATAATCATCGCACATATGAATACATGACGGAAAATATCTGCTCTTATAGGCCAATATCGATACATAGCATAATCAAACCACATGTCCAAATGATAACTTGTCTCAATTTGTTATACAACAAATAGGTACTACAAGTGTCGTTAATTTGGCCACACATCCCGTGGCTAGGATAGAAGCTACTAATGATAATAGTGTAGTCTAAGAACTGCTCGATGCTCTTCTAGGTGGCTCCTCAGTGGTTGCATGATGTGGTGGTCGTGATGGTCATGGCACTATCCCTAATGTGTCCTCCAAGTCTTCGTAGGTAGGCATGTCTAGAGTGCATAATGGTGATGGTGGTATGAGTGGGCGCACTAGGTGGCTCCTGGTGTGTACCATCTTGGGTCCAGTGGGGTGGTATCGGAAAATGCAATAGGGTGGGATACTCATCCCGGGTCTGATGAGCAATGCGGGTATAACAGGTGGTGTGAACAATGTAGGTACAGTGGTGTGTCGTGAAGGGGTAACTTCACCCTCCTCGAAGGGCTCGGTTTCCTCGGATGCCAATGTTGGTGCGGTGGGGGCAGGAATCACTGGTGGCATTAGTACGACAGTCGAAGACATGGCGTCCGTAATGTCCGAATCTGATGATAAGGTAATGGGGTGCGAAGCCGAAGACATGGTACTGTAATAACCCAATAATAGTAATTATAAGTTATTTATGTATGGTTTAAATAGTTATAATGTCTAATAGTTATGCATCATCTGCTAAGCAAATCTCAATGCATGATGTTCGATAAAATGTTGGCACGGAGGGCGTAGGGTAGTAAGGTGTAAATAGTATGTTTTGAAAATGTGGTTATAGTCCAGTGTTTTGAAAATACACTTGGTTCTCTATAACCATGGCTCTGATACCAATCTGTAACACCCCGAAAATCGTAACAAAGCAGCGGAAGTCTATTCGGGGTATTACTTCATAGAATCATAGACATAATTATAGAAAACGACTCGAAAGAGACGTTTTGAGAAAATTTGTTATCATTCATCAAATATCAAATCAGAGTAACAACAACGGTTCCACATGGTTTTGTCTTACATAATAAAAATGTCTTAAATTTAAAAATGAATGATAACGTTTTGGGTGATATCCAAAAGAGGCCCAAGTCCACTCCGTGCCATTATGCTTCTTAGTTACCTGAGATAAAACATGCTAAAATGTCAACACGAGGTTGAGTGAATTCATAGCGTTTAATTTATAATAGTTTGAACACAAGCCAAGTAGTAATAAATCAATAGCATCGTTATACTATATTGCACTAAGCCTCATGACACGCAAACCTTAACATCGGAAGTAGTAATAATAATAATAATCCACATCAAAATGTGAAGTGGTAAATGCCCTCGTCGTAGGAGTTTGCCATATTCCTAGTTAATTCGAAAGTGGTGCATTTGGCTATCAATCCGGCTAGTACAATACTATCAATCCGGCTAGCTCAAACGGGGACGTCAACCCCAAATAGATCTATTCACTAAATTCGCGTTCACTCGCAAGTGACTAATGGTTCATGATATGAGGGTCTTTTGGCAAGGGTGGTAACTTAGGCAATATCAATCAGGATAGCATACAGAAAAATACTTGTGTTCAGTTTAGTAGCATGTATCTCCCCACGGGATTTAAAAACATAGTAAAAAGTGGGACTATGAACTCACCTCAGTAGTAGTAGTCTGAAATGAAATAGAATCAAATAACAGGTGATAGCTCCGACGTGTAACCTAGATTAGTATGGCATAATTTAGTTCGCAGTTCTATTTTAAGACTCGATGAAGTGTAAATACATTTAAAAGCTTTCAAAATGTTTTTGTTATTGTTGCTTGTGTGGCATTATTTGAGTTTGAAAACGGTTTTTCTAAACGTTTGTGTATATTGGCTCTTGGAAGTGTATAACGAATATGTCCCCGAGAGCGGATAGTTTTTGGTTTGGGATTAACCAAGGACAAAAAGGGGAGGAAAATACTCAACAATAAATGTTAGACGTTGGCGGATAAATGGTAACATCGACGTTAGAAATACATATATTTATTTAGACGAGTGTACTTATATCTACATATAAAATGTTTGTTTCTATTATAAAAATATAAAATTAAGGGGGTAGTCTTATTCAAAGCAATTATGTTTAAAATAACTAGTGACCTTATACTTTTTAAGAGTAATATGCTCGTTTAAAACGCTTATTTTTCGTTTATTAGAGTTGTTAAAAGTAGGTAAGATTTTAATGAAAGTTGGGCGTGACTTGAATATAATAAGCCGTAGTAGATTATTTATAGAACTCGAATAACATTTGTAAGTCGAAATATATTGAATACATTTAGAAATGGACCAATTGTAGTAATGGTAAATTCAAGACTTAGAGTTTGATTTAGTTTCATTTTATACGTTTTAAATGTATATGTATATAGCTTTGTTTATAATAAGTTTTATAAGCCTTGGTATAAATTATGTCGTGAACTCGTGGCCGAGTAATATGAATGGAGTCGCGTCGTTTACATCGTGAAGTAATAAGTCGATATAAGTCGTGAAAAGCCGAAATGAAACAGAAACTCCAACGCACCCCTATCTCTGATTTAGTAACTCGACAATAGTTAACAAGACTTAAAGTCAATACAACACCCTACTTATTAATTGTTTTAACTTGTTTTTGACTAACAGTGGGCAACCAAAACCAAGCGCACTATGACAATTCGAGTAAACAACAATGTTGACCACCTACTGTTGGACTAAGTGGTTTAGTTTACAAAGCCAAAGCAAGACACTTAGCCTAATATTTTATTAAGATTTCCATTTAACTCTTGAAAGTGAAGGGGCAAAACTAAAACTGTCTTTTGACTGTACTAAACAAATCTGTCACTGGTAGCCTTGTATATATTCATTTGATCTCTATGAACTTTTCGGAGTAAACAAAACACAACTAACCCCCAACTGTTGGGTGGTGGTCATTGACAGCAGACACAAGGAGAAAAAGAATCATTATCCTTTTAACAAAAATGACCAGCAAGGGTTTACCCAAGGTTGACGACGACCCCAAATTCGACAAACGAGATTTAACACAATACCATCAAATTAATTGAGCCGCAAGAGAAAATACAAGTCGAGACTAAAACGTGACCAAAGAACCTATTTCCTCTAACGAATCACATGAGTAGATTCAGATTCAACCTTAGGCCGGGATGAGGTCAACCGGTTCTAGTGAAACAAGTATACATAACCTGGAACCCTTATGGGTTTCCTACCCAGGTTCGCAACCCATAGAAAAATCAAACACAACACAAGCTTTGCTCCTTGACCATCGAGTACAACCCGACTCAAGTGAATGCTTGATACCAAACACACCCTCACGGGTTTGTGTACGCATTAAAACAATCAAAACAACACCCTTCAAAGTGGGTTTTATCTCAACCAAAAAAAAAAGACCATGATAGCAGGAAAGAAAAATAGGCCAAACCAAGCAATACTTCCAATTTCGAGCCTTATGAATCCAGTTAGTTTCTTAGTTAAGTCCTTACAATACCACACAAGTAACAACACAACTAGCTTTTTGAATCAATAATCAAAAGTCGAGTAACACTACCAAAAGCACAAACAACCTCAAGTTTTCACAACATTGGGTTTATGAAACAACACAAATTTGTACGAGGGTGTCAAAAGCAAACTAAATAATCACGGCTGTGCAAACCCCGATTCATTATTTAACAAAACCACTAACATAAACATGTTAACAGGGTCGAGTGAAGCAAAACAACAAAGGGAATAGAACCTTACAACAAGAAGAACCGATTAACAAGGAGACCAAAGAAAGTTAGAAACTCGAACGCTCGAACTCGAATCCGTCGCAAGTGAATCCACACACCCTTTCCACAGGAACAAAACCCTTAAGAAAACCCACTTGAAATTTTTATTGTGAGAGTTTTTGAGTGTGAGGACTCCCTGATGACTCAATCAAATTTATAGAGATGGAATTTGAGTAGGGTTGATTCCCTTTTTCNATTCCTATTCCGCAAGCGGTCCACACACCCTTCGAACCTCAGGGACTTATCTCTTCAATGAAGCTAACTAGTATTTTGATTGTGAAGATTTTGGATGTGTGGATCCCTGTGGTGAACCGGTCAGTTTATAGAGGAACAATACAAGGGATGCTAGATTCCTCTTCCTAAAGAGGTCACTTGGATAAGTAGCTAAAAGAGGCAAAGCTTCATCATGGTCTAGTCACCTCTTGTGCTTATATGTTGACTTCGAGGGCTTGGACAAACGGGATCAGGTCTGGGAGTGATAGAGACCCTCTCTTGGAGCCTTGTTGTCATCGTGGTTCAGGTCTGGTGGGAGCAGCGCAGCAGGAGGAGTGGTGCAGGGTTTTTATCTGATTTTTGATAAGAGATAGAGAGAAGAGGAAGATGGTGTTTTGTTTGGTTATGGATTTGGTAAGTGGTGAGAGAGAGAGGCCGGTTTGTGAGGTCAACACAAGGACGATTTTTGTAGCTTATCCTTTATTTATTTATTTTGTTTGTATTTTAGTTTTTAATTAAAATGTATTTTGTTTTGTGTATTTATTTGTGTAAGTAAAAAGGAAGGTATAAATAAAAGGGTATTAAAATAAGAGTGAGGGTGCAAGAATAATTATTGAGCCCCGGTATTCATTTTGTTAGACTTATGCCATACCATCATGGTGTCGGAACACGTGCGGGTTTTGGTGAGAATGAAATGTGAGTTCAACACATTATTTGTTTGAGAATATTCGTCATTACTTCACAAATTTTAAATGAAAGCAATAATGTAAACATGAGCATGAGTGAAAACTACTGAATATAATATTCATAAATAAATCTTTCGGTCTTACAGGAAATTAGTAACATGAAAAATTACGGGTTCTTACAATACCTACCCCTAATTCTGAATTCCGTCCCGGAATTCTTAGTTCGTGGTAGTCGTTGGGGTTGTCTCGGTGAATAGGTGTGGATATTTAGCACGAATTCGGTCTTCACGCTCCCATGTGTACTATGGTCCACTATTAGTGTTCCATCGAACCTTGACGATGGGAAAGCGGCTTAATTTCAAACGCTTGACATCACGGTCTATGATTTCGGCTGGTTCTTCAACAAAGTTGAGTTTGTTGTCGAATTGAATTTTCTCTAAAGGAATGACGAGTGATTCATCGGTTAGGCAGATCTTAAATGGACCGGTGTACCTCGGGTTTATTCCCCTATTTTCTAAATCGTATCATGCCTTTCCAACGCGAGAACTTTAACATAGCTCTATTTCCAACTTGAAATTTCAAGGGATCTAAGGGCAGAATCGGATGCCAATGATTAGGAACGTTTAAAAGTTATCATCGGACAATGCTCGCGATCCTAAGTGTTCAACTCATTAAGGCAGAACCATGATGTAGATTGACTTGAAATCATGGTATTAGTTGTCAAGTGGGTACTATGTCTAAGGATGTTTGCCTCGTTACAGGTGGAAGCTATAGATCTTACGGTTAGATACAGCCTCTTATTGTCCCAAGGTAAAAGTGATGTTATGTCCCAAAATGATATAGTTATCCAAAATTCCGAAAGAGTAGGCTGTCTCTTGAGTAATTGATTACTTAATTTAACGTGTTTCTACGAGTGTGAGAATCTTAACTTACAGGATCAGTGGGAAGGTTGTACTTCAGAGGAATGGTGTCAATGTATGGCCTATCGCTATTGTCAATCTTAAACAGGTGAGGTAGTATATAGGTGTAGCGGTTGTTTCCGAGGATTGATCCTAAGATTTGTTCTGGGATTGTGCTTTTCCTGCTTAAAGGCATTGATAAGAGATTTTTGTTCGAAATTTTAATTAAAGCGTTTACATGAATTTGACCAAATCAATAAAAAGAAGACACAAATTTCTCTGTTTGGGATTAATAGTCGTGTATAATGATACAACCTGGAAAATTTTAGAGTTTAGTAGAACGATTTAGAGGTTTAAGGGCATAGTCTAGTTTCCAGTGCTTGGTAGTGTTTGGTGGCTAAATGTCAGGTGAAGTATATAGATATGATACTTAATTCACTTCGGTAGTACTAGAAGGTATTATGACTTATATGGTTATGCTAGTGGTCTGAAATGAATGAATCAATTGGATATTATGTCAGGAGATGTTTTCCTTGGTTGCAAGTGGAAGTTGTGTATCAACATCGTTCGGTATGTTGAGACTTCTTGGCATCTTATTGTGGGAGTGAGGTCATGTCAAAACGGATTTTCGAGGCCGAATTATCTAGAACTCCTAGAGGATACTATGTCGTAAGGGTGGTTGTATATTGATAGTACTATCCAAGGTATCCATTACTCACGAGGGAAAATCATATGGTGTGGACATGGTGAATCGTCCATTGACGGAACAGTGTCGAGTCACGGTGTCTTGTCATTCCTAGTCGCGGACAGAGATGTTTGATTTACCTCTAAAGTTTGGCGTAGTGAACAACAGTGTTTTAGATCACTCTTATGTCCCAGTCAAGCTAATACCCTCAAAGAATTAGTGAAGGGTTTGGCAATCTCCAAGGTAGTGGTTCGGGTTGCTCTGCAAGGTCTTAAGACTTTTGTTGGGTCCTAAGTCAGCCCATTGTATGTTCCTAGCCCTTGTTAAAAGTTCTATTGGTCTCTTCATTCTTGACCTTCGTCGAGGGGCCTTCTTTGTATTGTTAGGAATCTCATTACCATAAGGTACGCGGACGAGTTTCTCATCATAGATGATTGTGGTATTTCAGTAACCAGACCATAACAAAATGTCTAAGCCTCAAGTTCTGTGGACACTAAGTCGATGTCTTATGGGTATCTAGTCGGTTTATGGTGCAACCTCGAAAGATGATGTCGGTTCCTATTAGTAGTCAGATGGGTAGTTCAGGGGCACACTGAATACTTATCGTGGATGGTAAAGTCTTGAAGGATGGTGTGGATTGCTACTAGCAATTAGTTGGTTGTTCAGTAGTTACTTTGTGGTTAAAACAGAAGGCACTGTTTCGATTAAGGGACTGGATGGATCGCCATCACGATTGACATCGATTACAGTGAAGATATGTCTTAGTGACTCTTGGGGTTTCGAGTTATTTGGTAGTTATCGAGTTTGGAGGTTGTCTGTCAGGCGGTAGGATTTTTCAAAATCGGGGGGGATATGAAGTAAAGCGAGGTGTCATATAGTTAAGCTTCGATGAATTCTTATGGTCATGATCCTAGGCAATTCCATTGATTATGGCTATTTTCGTTGGTAGGTTGCTCTATGATGGTTGATGATGTAGCTCGACCTCTCAAATTAGAATGTAACACGAGACAAGGCTGAAATTATGTGATAAGATGGTATCGAGGTTTATTTGGTTATTACGGATGCCCATGACTTGCACTATTTTTATGCAAGTTTGTGTTTTCTCGAAAACGAAAATAGAAAATTTGAATTTTTGGCAAAAAGTTTGGACAGCTATTCCTTGCGTAGCATGGTCCTACCTAAATTATACATAGGTGATCAGGCTTTGTATAATTAAGGTTCAACGATGCAGCGTTGGGTTTAGTTTAATAGAAAGTGTCGGTTGTTCATGAAGTGGTAGCTTAAAATACTTTTTCAAAAGGAATTAGTTCATAAGATGAATACATGATAGCTTATAAAACAACGTGTAAGATAGTTTATAGCGTAATAGGGAATCAATTTATGGATTGCAAGATAGTAGCAAAGTTTGTGGCTATAGTAGTTCACAAGGGAGCAAAATAGTTTATGAAATGATAGTGAAAATTTTAGGATAATCATAACATAGTTTTCAAAATTCCGACGAAACCATTTGTTTGTTTAAGAAATAGTATTAATGTAGCACGCCCTATGAAGAAAACAAGATGTTTACACCTGACGGCGTCAGGTGTTAAAAGGAGTAGGCCGTTAGGTGTAAAGGCTAAAGAGTGACGGCCCAGATAGATTAACAAGTAACGGCGTCAGAAGTAGATGATTCGCTAAAACCAATATATAGTTATAATATCCAAGAAATACGCGAAAAATACGTATTCCCGGGTCGTTCAGTGAAGGTGTGAATGGAAATTCGATTTCCGAGACGAAAACGTATAGTGAATGAGATAAAATGATAATGATGAATTACACTAATCGAAATGACAATTAAAGCTCAAGTAATCACGTAAGCAAGCAAAGCACGTAATTAATGCACACGTAAGCTTAAAACGTAAACACGAATTAACAAAAGCAAATTAAACGTTACGTAACAGCTAAAAACGTGAAATGAATGCAAATCTAATTCTAGGGATGCAAATGAAATTTTTCTAAGCTAAAAATTATAAATGAAAAATTCTAGAAAAAGAAAATTAATATTTTTGTCTTTTTATTTTTATTTAAGAATTAAAAACTATTTTTGTATTTTTGTTTAATAAAAGAAAATGAAACTAATTAGAAAATAAAAGTTTTAATCTACAAATCTAATTTTTAAAAATCTAACTGAACTAAAAACTAATTTTAAAAATAAAAATAAAAACTATTTTAGTCTTTTTGTGATTTAATTTGAATTAAAAGTGACTTAAAAATAAAGAAAAATGAAAAAGAAATATCAAAACTATTCAAATAATTCTGAAATTTTTATGGTAAATCTAAAATAAAATTCTAAAGCTACTGGAAAAAGAAATTTTGGAAAATTAAGCAGTTAAGTGCTTATTGGACCAAAAAGCAGTTTGCAAAAAGTGCTTATTAATAAGCTGTTTGACCAAAAGTGGTCAAACCTTTCCAGAATGTTTTTTTAGACTCAATGAAACTCAGAACTACTCAACTTTGACCAAAATCAACACAGAATTATGCAAATGCAAGTCAAATCAGTTCCAAATAAGCACTAATACAAGCCAAATAAGCACAAAAGTGAACAAAAAGGCTCAGGACAGAGGAAATTGCTCAAACACACTTAAACAAGTACAAAAGAAGCAATGGAACCAAGCTTACTAATCAATGCAATCAAATCCACACAACTATGAACAACAGCAAAACAATAAATGGGACAAACTTGCAGATCAGGTTAAGCAGTCCTAATAAGCACTAAAATGGAATGTTAAGGGGGAAAAATGTTCCTTGCTAGCTTGAGAAGCTCAAAAACCAAAAAGCCCTATGCTAAACCTCCAATTGCTCACTTAAATTTGGGCTCAAACAGACAACCCAACTGGTCAGTATACACTGACTTGGTTAACTTTTGACCTTTTCTTTCTATTGATCACCGCTGACTTTTATCAAATTTGATTGATCCTAGTTGCTCTAATTTGATGTATTAAACAGAGATGAAACTATATTATACTAGATTAACTAATGGTGCAACATTTCTAGTGATCAAATAACACAAAATCCACACAGTTAACAATTATGTGGTTTTAAAGGCAATTTGACTTTTTAACCACTAACCTAAGTTGACTAGAATGAAACTCTAATGAACCTGATTACACTTAAAAGTAATATTAAGCTGATTTATCACTAAATTATGCTACCTAAACTACTTATGCAACTATTTTATGATGAAACAACCTATATTATTAACAGATTTAAGCAATATTAAGGACTTATAGTGATTTTGACTTTTCTAATTAAACTACTGAATTTTATGCTGTATTAAGTCTACTATTAACTAATCTTAACTACTGATGCAAAACAAACCCAATGAATACCACTCTATCACAGTTAAACTATCAATGCCAAACACCCCTGAATCATATGAATTGCACTAGTACAGATGGATCTAGGCTATGATTAACCACTAACACACTCAAACTATATCACCTAAAGCCAATAGAGATCAAAAGAACAATCAACTCAGCAACAAACCACTTCTACTCAGAATCACAGTACCACAAACAATCAACGCAGTAAACACTAATCTTCACTAAACAAGTTCTACTTACATTCAACAAGCTCAAACAAAATCAAACAATACTCAATAATATGAAACTCTATCAAATGAATAGAACTAAACTAACAATTGCAGATCTACACTAGTAATATTGAGAGGAACAAAAATTTTAGAGACAACTCACAAGTATTTTCCTCCTCAGCCACAATTGAGGAGGTTCACTAAGCTAGCCTATCTTTAGATAGGCCAAAAGCTTCCCTTACTCCTTTGGACTATCTTTCCAAACCAGCAAACATCATGGAACACCTCAGTTGACTTTTGTTGACTATTTTAGAAAAATGAGATTTGAACTGTTTTACTTCCTATAAAAGCTCACAGAAGCTATGTAGAGCTTATATGAGCTTAAACTAAATGAAAAACTAGCTTATTGAAGCTAGGGTTTGAAAGAGAAAACATATTTTTGTTTTTTTAAGGTATTTTCTGATTTTTTTGGATTTTTGATTTGATATAAACACAAATGAAATTTAGAAGATTATATAAGCTAAAATTGATGATTATCAGCTACTGAAACAAAAGAAATGCTTAAACCACAGTGATTAAGTAGATTGAGAATTCAAAAACTATAAGTAAAAACGAATTATGAAAAATAAACTAGAATTTCATTAAGTAAAACTGGATTACACTATTTGGAAACTTGAAAATACAATTGAGAACTAAAAATGGCAGAGTAACACTACTAAAATTCTACACCCATATCTCTCCAAATGAAGGGGTATTTATAGTTGAAGATGAGGTGAGTTAGGGTTTTGGGGAAGCTGCTAGAAGCTCTCAGGTGTGCTTCTTTGCATTCATCTCAGCCGTTTGATAGTCTTGGGCACCACTCCATGCATTCTCAACCCTTGGATTTATCATTCCCCAATCATATGCACATACTCCCACACGGATTGCCACTCTGTCACCTTCTACACATGTCAGACCTTCTAGAAGTGTGAGCAATTGGTCTAATTTACCCTTAATTGTGGTGAATTTGATTTTTGTGTGGTGAATAGTAAATTAGGGTTTATTGATGAGACGAAAAATGTTACGTTTTTAGGGGTCCGTTTGAGTCCTAATTCGTATATTATTGGATCGGATTTCACCCAAAGTCGTTTCTTTTCTCATTTTAGGTACTTTTGAGGAGAAAATCACAAAAGAAGCATTTTCGGGCGTTTTCGGAGTGAAAAAGTGCGGAAAACAACAAAATCTCAAAAGACCCTAAAGTGCACAGAAGGTGACGGCGTCACAAGCTCCAACGTGACGACGTCAGGAACAAATGAAGTGAAGAATTGGAAGTTACTCATGACGGGCCAGAGAGTTTTTGGCTTAGTTTGGTGACGGCGTCAGGGAAAGCCGTCAGATCTGGAACAAGGCGGCGTGACGACGTCAAAAAGGCCATCACAAAACCCTAATCGTCGGCGTGACGGCGTCACACCTTGGGCTGACGCCGTCAGCCTGTATTATCTATATATATAGGACGAATTTTATTGTTTTAGGAGAGGAACTTGGTGGAGAACTTAAGGGTTAAACCCTAGCTCGTGTATCACAGACCTTAGAGGGTACTTTTACCCCTCTAACTTGCATGTTTAATCTAAGATAAGTCTTCATTCAATACATACAATATGTCTATGTGTTGTATGATTTATGTTTGTGCTTTTCTTTCCTTTAACATGCTAGGCTAAATTAACTTGTGTTTGCTTAGATCTAATGAAACCGCCCCTAGCACCCCTAGAGGTGTTCTAGAACTTTCTTGGTTACCATAATACATAAAACACACACTTTCCTTATCTTCGTCTAACGGTCGTTAGTCATTTAACGGTAAACACTAACGTCCGTTAAGTACTTGTGTCTAATAATAAATATAAATATANNNAATGAAACCTAACTATTGATTATCATGTGACGTGTATCTTGTGATTGTGATTTGGATGAATGTTTCAACTATGTTAGACTTAAGAAAACTGGCTAACCTCCTATACGGTAACAAGCTTGAACGTCTTAGGAAACGTGAATCGTATGTGCGTTAATCGATTTTAAGGTAGTATTTCATGCGTAGGTCGCTATCGGTGAGCTTATGATAGGATACTTGACGTATCGTCATATAGTGAGGTAGGAACTTATAGAGTTAGGGAATTGAACGCACTCCCTACGACTTGTTAGGAATACACCCGTCATCCACGCAAACTCAACATACTAATTACATGGTAAAAGATAGTTAGGGAGTAATGAAATCTAAGTAAACACTACTTTCCCCACAATTGTTTTCTCAAAAATTTTATTTTAATTGCATAAGTAGATAACTTGGGTTAGTTGACTAGCAACTAATTCCGCCCACTCCCTCAAAACCGAGATTTTACTGCTTTCATAAAAACATAAAAATACAAAAATAATCATCCTCCACCCTTAGACCTTAATTAGAGTAGTCTTTAACCTAACGAACACTATTCCCTGTGAGAGAACGATCAATCCCCCGGTACTTGCCAATACACTATACTACATCGGTCAGGTACAATGCCTGGTGGGGATTGTAAGCTTCTCAAGATCCCTCGAGAGGTAAAACGTAGTGCGTGTTGCAGTCCCACGCGCATCATGCAATAAGCACAAAATAATAAGCTACTCGACATGTTATAGATTTCATATGGTCCTAAACACCTTAGCTACCATAGCCCCATCGAGGGACCCAAATCACCGTACAAAATACACATGCAACGTTTAATGAGGTTATTGGAAAATACACATTTCAAAGACGTGTTTGTAGTTTACTTACACTTAAAGATTACTTACAGCCTTGTAGATAAAACAAAATACTTTCAGCCCAACAGGCCGTCGACTCACTCGACACAACTCAACCCAACTCAAAAGTTATTCATTATCAATGTTTAGTCCAATGAGTTTGTAGTCAACAAGTGGCTATTAACATTCTGAACTTTTAACTTGGTAGCAAATAATCAAAAGGACAACCGCACCCTACTGTGGGTTCTCGACAACACAAGCCCAAACACAAAATAGTTTAAACCAAAATTTATTTTAAGTCCTTTATGTTTCAATCAAGAAAATGAATAAGCATAACGAGCTAGTAAGCAAATAGATAAAGCCAAAATATGAAAGTAAGCATTTTCCCATTAGAGCTATACTTATGATTTACCTAGCTTTAAGTTTCTTTAGCTTATTCATAAGCGAACCAAAGTACATACACATTTATATGAATTTAAGGTATATATATATATATATATATATATATATATATATATATATATATATATATATATATATATATATATATATATATATATATATATCTTAAACTCATATAAATGTATATGTACTTTGGTTCGCTTATGGATAAGCTAAAGCTTATTTTTCATTTGCTTATTAGTGATTTACAAAAACATTTTTACCACACAAGCACCAACAACTAACAGTCTTTTACAAACATGTATGTATGTCGATCTATATACTCAAGAAGAAACTTTTGTAACTTCAATCTTTTAACATATGAACATAACCTTAACAAGATCAACTTTTGACAACAGAAATGACCAAGAATCAATTGAGTTCAAAGATAATAATACATACATTGGTATATATGTGTTCGGCTAGGGAGTAAAACGAGGAACCCAAAGATTACCAAGAACTCTAATTTATTCATATGAACCCAAAACCAATTACAAAGCTTGAATCAAAGAGCACCAAAGAAGACTTGTTTGTGAAATTTATTGTGAAGTAAATTTAGAGTGAAATGGTCCTTGTGTCGAGCAGCTATAAAGAAACAATAGGAGCAAGTTTTGACTTTGAATCTTAAAGTGAAAATCAATTGCGTGTAATTTTTGGCTAAGCAAATTTTGAAAGAGACAAATGTGTGTTTGCCCTGTACTTCGTACAACAAAAAGAAAAATAATGGGGAATGTTTTGACTAAGAATACTAAAGTGTCATGTTTTGTGTGTCTAGATTTGGTTAACAAATATGAATGGACTAGTCACTTTCTATTGCTATTATAAATGCATCCGCTTGAACTGTCAATAATGTTGGGCGGAAATTGTGAAAAAAGTATGAGAGGGAACTTATTTTGAGACCTGGTCATGTATTTGGTGTCCTGTTTGAGCTTAAGGTGTAGTCGTGATGTTCCGGTTTAACATTTTTGATCAAACACGAAACATACAATTTTTTAGAACGTTTTTATATAGATAATATAAAGACAATATTATTGACTCGGAAAAATTATTAAACGAATTCAAGCCTGTAGGACCTTAGATCTCTCAACTTTATCACAAATACAAGCACAATATGTAGTAAAGATGGTGACTTGATGATATATATGTATGTGTTTTAGAGAGAGAAAGTAAGATGAAAACTAGAGAGAATATTTCATATAAAACACACACTTTCACACACAAACACACCTTACAGATGAGGCTTTAGGTGGCTTATATACTTAGAGAGAAAGGCCTCATGGGCTTTCTAATGGACTTGGGCTTGGACTTGGTTTACATAACTTACCTTCAAACATATTAGATTACCAAGTCCAATGTCCAACTAACTTAAACTATTTTCTATAAATATCACACGACACACTATATTACAAATATGAGAACGACCATCACTTTTCAATAAATCTTAAATGCTAACAATCTCCCCTTAAGGGATGGTTGTTCGAATGAAGCTCCACGTGATTTAGTCTTCTTTGTTCTTTGTTGTCAAGCTATGTGTGTCGATGTAGAATAGTCTTTAGTCTTTGTTCCTTCATGCTTTGTGATCTTTAATGATTGATTTTACTTCGTTCTTTGTTCTTTGTTGTGGTTGATCCATCTGCCTTTCGTCACATCTTTGTCTTTGTAGGTTAGACGCCTTTCCAACATGCTCATACGTCTTTAGTCTTTGTCATACATACATTTGTTGTTCCCGTTCTTTCACTTTGATCTTTGTCACTTTACTTAGTAGATTCTTCTTTTTAGGTGTAAGATCTTTCTTTGACGGTTGCTATCCTTTGATCTTTGTGAGAACTTTCCTTTGACTTTGTGATGTATGTATGAGCATGTAGAAACTAGTGTGGTGGTTGTACCTGCATAGAACAGTTAGCAATAAAACATCCGGTACTTACAGGTTCGAAATTAGAGATTGTTAACAGCATAGTGTGAAAACTTTCTCTAACCCTTACCAAGGCCGTTCCTAATCGGATACCCCCGAAAGGGCTTACACTGACATACAGAAGTACACCAACGATTAGGTGAGTCGCTGGAGATCACCCCACGACTGTAGACCGTTTGAAACCACCGTAAACACTAAGCGTAACCCACAAGAGATTACCGAAGTGACCTGCTGTCAGGGCTGTTTGATGTTGACCTTGGCAGGAATTTCCGTTCAATCATTGAGAAATACAGAAGTACATTCTCTCATAAACGTTCTCGGCAGATTGCTAAGATCTGCGTAGGACTCGATAGTTTACAACTGGTATTGATGTAGAATCACCGGTGTAAGAATATTAAGTGTTCCTAAGAGATCTTATGATGAATCTCGGGGCTCTAGACTCAATAAGTGCACATTTAGTCATCGGAGGCATGGAGCAGAGGGCCTCCTTTTCAATATCAACACATCTCGGAGTGAGAGGTCGATAGATTATGCAAGGTTCTCCATG
>LBNU01038119.1:53991-79553 GCA_014162995.1 Artemisia annua | reverse complement strand
AGATCTTAGCAATCTGCATTGAACGTTTATGAGGGATTTACTTATGTACTTCTCGAATGATTAAACGGAAATCCTGCCAGGGTCAACATCAAACAGCCCTGACAGCAGGTCACTTCGATGATTCCTTGTGGATTACGCTTAGTGTGTTCGATGGTTTCAAACGGTCTACAGTCGTGGGGTGATCTCCAGCGACTCACCTAATCGTGGGTGTGCGTATGCATGTCTGTGTAAGCCCTCTAAGGGGTATCCGATTGGGAACGGCCTTGGTAAGGATTAGAAGGAGTCTTCACACTATGCTGTTGACAAATTCTAACTCCAAACCTGTAAGTACCGGATGTTTTATTGCTAACTGTCTTAATGCAGGTACAACCACCATCCTGAACACCAGCTTCCACATGCTCATACTTACATCTTAATTAACATCAAAGCTCTCATGAAAGATCGAAGCAACACAAATGTCAAAGATAGATTCCATGCCAAAAGAATCTACAAACGTGATAAAGACAAACGATCTTAAGTGCAACACCGTCTAAAGAAGGATTCTACATCAACATAAGGAATCTTCACATATGAAAAGAGAGCTTCACAAATATGAAAGTTTCAAACGTCAAAGGTGTATGAGCATGTCGGAATGATGCAGATCCACTGGAGTCTAAGAAAGTAACGAATGGCAGAGTACCACATCATGTGATCACTATCTCATCAACGACAAAGAACAATGAACACCCATTCTATCTGGGGGAGATTGTTAAGAACTAAGAACGATGAATCATTTCTACATAATCATTTTTGAAGACGTTCAAAGCAATGAATGCTACAACTAAAGTGCAAAGACAGAAGACGTCAAGCAACCTCAAATGACCGTGACTTACATCACTTCGTCAACAACCGATCCTTAGGGGGAGATTGTTAGAACCTAAGTTTATCTACATTTTATCAAGTCTCGGTTATTTCCGTCATTGTAATAGGTTGCTTAATTATTTATGTTATGTATGGAACGTGTATGACTATGGACACGTCCAATGGGCCTTAAGCCCATACGTTTAGAAAAGGAAGGAGAAAGGGAGTGTTGCCCTAGCTCCTCTCCTATAAATAGGACCTCCATGTAATCCTTACACTTGTTGGTTATTTCAATATCATAAGGAAACTCTTGCACTTTTATTCTTCATATTTGATCTAATCAACCAAACTCTATTTCTCATCTTATTTCTATCAAATCTATAATTGTGTTTACAATATGGTGACCTAACACTAAATAAGGGAGTAACCAAAATACAAAGATCCAAGACGAAAAAATGGGGTGTTTGTCTAAGCTTATTTTAAAAACTTGACTTCACCAAAAACCATGTCTAAAGAGCAATGTTTTGAAAACCGGGTTCGAAATCGACCCGGTCGAGTCACTGGGCACCGGGTCAACCGGTTTGGCCGCCGGGTCAACCCGGGTTTTTGTTGAAATTTTTTGAAAAAACGAAACCCGGCCGGGTTTCGAGAGTCGGGTTGACCCGGGTCACTCAAAACCCGGCGGATCTAACCGGTTAACCCGGTTTTAGAAACCCGGTTTTTTTACCCCTTTTTTTGGCCGGAACCGGTCGAACCAGTTAACCTGGCCGGGTCGACCCGGGTTTCAAAACACTGATAAAGAGCTTTATATCCCTTTTTTGGCTTTTCAAAAAAGGCATACAAGCATTGTGTTACAAGTGTTCGGCGAATCTTATTGAATACGATAATACAATAAACTAATAAGCAAATAGGCTAAAATAAGCGCACTTTCTATGTTTTGCTTATTCCTAGCTACTTGATCTTGGAGCTCCATTGACTACTAAACAAGCACGTGGATTCAATATTCGTGATGAAAAAACGAGAGTTCACTACAGCGAATGTAATTCATATTTAATCTACTTTCACAAATGTTATCCAGCAGTAATGTTTAAGTTTTCTTTACAAAACTACATGACTACATATAACTTTTAAGAAAAGGTAGAATAACCAATAAATAACTCTATTTTCAACAACTTCAACCATGAATTCATCCATATATGTATCTCACTATCCGAATATGACATCATACATTTGCTATCTAAAATTAAACCTCAACGCCTTGCAACGTCCCTCATGAATCAAAACACGATCACCATCCGGCGACCCACAAAATGAACCTGATCGCAAAGGAGGAAACAAATATAAAGTTGCACTATGAGACGATTCGTTTAAATTTTCGACAATGAGATTTGTGATATCCTTGAGGGGCTTCGTATACTTGTTACTTTTCTTCCTCAACGTCGTCGTCACATCGAGCTTTAAATCACTAGATTTGTTGATGAATAGAAATGGAGGGACGTTCTCTTTATTATTGTTATTAATATGGCAATTTTGACTAAAAGAGACCATTCCCTCCTCCATCTTACCAATGCATAAAAGTGAGATAATCATCCAAGACTGAATAAAATATGTAAGATATAAATATGTGAGAAATGTTTTGGGTATTGACGGAAGATTTTTACTTTAGCGGGAGTTTATATTTCATGTTAGTGTTACTACTTTTGGTCAAAACCATATTCATCACCCTTTTAAAACAAGTCAATTTAAAAATCATTTTCATATGAATACGAGGAGATTGAATTTTGAGGTTTTGATTTTAGCCCTTCAGAGTTCAGATATCTTGAGATCAAGTCCGTAATGAACTTATAAAGGACAACAGTACATACACGAGTTAGGCTCGTCTTAGGTTTTGTCTCGAGACCAAGCTTTAACGTGAGAGTAAGATAGGGTAAAAATTAAAGGATAGGCAACATACATTCATTGTCGAAATCAGTAATTAGAGTATGTCCATTTCTAGTAAGTTATCATTACATAACATTTCAAATGTATACTTAGAAAGTTTATGTGGAGTAAGAAATGTGATAATGGTCAATTTACTTTCAAACTAGTTGATCTTATATGTATATTGCCTTCAACCGATCCGATAGATGATTTTGTACAAGTAGTTTCCAATGGAAACGAATAAGCAACTACTGTATTTTTTTAAAGTTATTTACATCAAATAGATGACTCGTTGTGAATGCAATGTTATCTGATATCAAGTTGCAGGTCAAGAAAACAGATCAGCTAAACTTGTAAAACCAAATTTCAACACGCCTTTCCGCTCAAAGGAGGATTCTGAAGGCCACAGAACACATTTCCAGCCGTTGAAAAAAAGTAAGCTTTCATCTCTTTTTGACTCGTAGTAAATGCAAATGGTGCAGTTGATGGAAACACATCATTAGCCCGCTTTGGAGAACAAGTTGATCAAATTAACAGGCCGAGAAGAGGCATTAAGAAGCCAACCTGGATGAATGAGTATGTCAGGCCCAAGAGTAAAGCTTCATTGCTACTTTTCTACAGAAATTTTAGAACAGCTAATGATGTAACGATACTTGTTACTGTTAGATTTTGGGTTGTTAATATTTCCTATCTGATTTAAGGCTACCTCATTATCAGAGACGGGTTATCGAAAATATTATCATTTCTATCTTATATACTAATATTGTAGAACCATTGCTTTTAACCATGATGCATACGAAATTTACAGAAGTTTAACAATGTGCTTTCGTCTTGGCATATAAATCATTTGTAGATGACAACNTAAGGCTACCTCATTATCAGAGACGGGTTATCGAAAATATTATCATTTCTATCTTATATACTAATATTGTAGAACCATTGCTTTTAACCATGATGCATACGAAATTTACAGAAGTTTAACAATGTGCTTTCGTCTTGGCATATAAATCATTTGTAGATGACAACAGTCAGCTTTCATTTGGAACCAATTTTGATTTTAATAAAGTGGCCTTTTAGAAAACATTTACAAAATATGAGTTCTACAATGAAAATATGGAATTTAACACAAAATAAAATTAAATAGTGTTTAGTTTGCACATAGCTGAATGCAGTCACAAACACCAGTTACAGCAACAAAGGCACATGTGCTATGCGCGATAGATTTGCAGTAGCAGCAGTAGTGAAAAACGCAGCCATAACTGAAACATATATAGCACCGTTTCAATGCACACCTTTAACGGAATATAAACATAAATAGCAATTGTTATACAAATTTGATGACTTATTAATAAGGACAACATAATTAAAAGAAAACATAGCACGTAATAATATATATATGACCGAGTATTACTTGCATTCCAGATGACCTATGCGGGTTCTCTTCCTCTCTTCATCTTGTTAACTCTTAGCACCACTGCGACGTATATCTTGTCCACGGTTTCCGCAGCAAACATGAAAAGCTTATGTCTCCAATGTTTCTTAAACAACAAAACTCCAATAACACCCCAAAACCCTGCTGCAAAACCACTCATTATGTCCATGAAGAACCATACCTTGTTTGATTTATGATTAGCTGCTTTGCTGTTTTTGTGCATTGCTGTTTGGTCTTCATTATTGGAGCAATTCTTTTGTAGTGGAGCACCACATAGGTCTCTGTTCCCAACATATATTGATGGATCCATAAGGGTCTGCAACTGATTTCCTGTTGGAATTCGTCCCGACAAGTTATTGTGTGACAAATTCAAATGGCTCAAAAAATTCAAAGCTGCAATGCTTGGAGGGACTGGACCGGTCAACCGGTTTCCTGAGAAATCCAGAGAAATTAATGCCTTCATGTTTCCAATGTTGTCTGGAATGCTACCATTGAGAAGATTATTAGACAGATTTAGACCCACCAACGCGAAAAGTGACATAAGCTCGACAGGTATTTCACCGGCAAGTTTATTGCTTGAAAGATCCATGTTAATGACAAGTGGAAATGTTGTTGTATATTTAAGAGAGACACCGTTCATCACCTGAATCAGATTTTCTTCAGACCAAATAAATACACGAACTTTACTGCTACTCGTGACCATTCCATTCAACTTTCCTAGACAATGAGGGATGGGACCCATTAAGTTGTTGTGTGCCACATCCAAGATTTGAAGATCTGAATTATTGCACAAAGACCGAGGAATACTTCCAGTGAAGTTATTTTTGTGTAACCTGAAAACTTCCAATTTTGTTAAGTTTTCTCCAATCCATTCGGGTATGTTTCCAGAAAACCCATTATCACCCAAATCTAAGATTTGCAATTCTCGTAAATTCTCCAATTCTCGAGGAAGCTCGCCCGTGAAATGATTGTCGTTTAAGTTTAGCCAACTTAACATTGATGATTGAGGTACCATAGAACTTGAAATGACACCAGATAATTGATTTGAGCTCAATTGCATGGTATACAAGCTTTGCATATTCCCAAGACATTCAGGAATCCTCCCAGTTAACCTATTTCTGGAAAGATCAAGAAATTCCAAATCAGTCCTTCTACACAATGAAATAGGAATCGACTCATTGAAAAGGTTATCTTGCAGAAATAGTGCTTTAAAATGACCATTGAAATGGTTATCACCAGATCCTTCATTAGGAAGGTTTGTTAAAGGTCCGCTGAGTTTATTGTGAGAGAGATCTAAGAAATCAACGACGGGCATCTTCCGGAACCATGTCGGCAAAGGTCCTGTAATGTTAGCATTAGACAACCTTAATTCTTTAAGTTTCTTTTGTGTTCGGAGCCACTGTGGAAATCCATTTATAACCTTGCTGGAACTGAGATCAGCCCATATCAATTGAAATGGAGGTTTCCACTCACGTGAAACATTGAATGTCAGCTTACTGTTAGAATCGATACCCAAGTACTTCAACATCGAAAGCTTTGCAAAGTGGGCTTCGGTAATTACTCCTTCTAAAGAATTGTTATAAATAACAAGATATCTGAGTTCGGTGAGTTGCCCAATAGAAACTGGAAAAGTCCCATTTAACGGGTTTGAATACACTGAAAACAGTTTTAATGAAACAAGTCTTCCTAGAGATGTTGGGACGTGACCAGTTAACTGATTGAAACTAAGATCCAAATATCTTAAAGCAGTTAAACTTCCAAAGGATTCTGGGATTGAACCGTTCAATTGATTATCAGAAAGGACAAGTGTAGTAAGTTTCCCAATGAATGTCGGAATGGGACCTGATAGCTGGTTATCAGAAAGATCCAATACTTCCAATAATCTTAATCTTCCCAGGGATTCAGAGATTGGACCTGTTAAATCGTTGTACGATAAACTTAAGCCTCTTAAATTGGCCATTCTTCCCAAGGATTCTGCAGGAAATGCACCTTTTAAGCTCTGTTGTAAGTCCAGCATCTCGAAAGCGTATTGGGAGCATTCTGATACATTTTTTGGTGAGTCAGTCAATTCAATACTAAAGTGATTGTACGAAACACTCAGTTCTTTCAAGTTACACTGTCTCCAGATTCCAACATCCTCAATATGCTCAAAGTTGTTAATTGAGAGATCAAGCCTTAAAAGGTTAGGCATGATAGGAACCGATGAATTCAACATATTTGATGAAAGGTCAAGGGATAATAGAGAACTCATGTTTGTTAAAGCAGATGGAAATCTGCCTTCAATCAAGTTCTGGCTAAGATCCAGGTGTCGGATGATAGAAATTGCGGTGAAATTAAGATGATTGGGAGATAGGTGCATGTTATGGAGGCCACAACTTGACAAACGCATCTTTGGAAAATAATGGATCGTGCTTAGAAAGTTTGTAGAATTCCGTGAAAGACTGAAATTGAAGTATGAAAGGTCCAGGAATTCTAGGGATGTCATGTTCTGAAAAAAGCCTGGAAATTGACCTTTGAAATGATTGCCGCCAAGATCTAGATGCTTAATGTTGGCAAGTGTTTTACTCGAATTACTAAGAGTACCAAGATATGCATTTGTAAGACTACACCCTGACAAACTTAACTTTACTAAGGACGGCATCATGTAAAACACCATGTCACGGTTTTGAGCCTTACTAAGATCTACTTTACTCAAGTCAAGATACTTGAGTAATGAAAGGCCAGATATCCATGACATATCATCTGACATCAGCCAACTGTAATATGTGCTTGATGCGAGATCAAGAAATTTTAAGTTTGAAAGATTTCCAATGTGAGGAGGAATAACACCAGAAAAATAGGCATTGGAGAGATTGAGGTAACTTAGGTGTTTGAAGGATCCAATGAATTCAGGGATCCGGCTTCCTCGAAAATTATTAGTACTCAAGTCCAAGAATTTTAGATTCCTCAAGTGTCGTAAAGAAGAGCTCACCTCGTTACCAACTAAACATTCTGGAAAATCACTAATTTTTTCGTCCACACTTCCTCTGAGATGAAGGCTTTCAACTTTCCCAGTTACTTTGTCGCAATGAACTCTTTCCCACCGGCAACAGTCATTACCAACCCATGATGACAACATATCAGCGTCATCGTAGAGACTGTGTTTGAACTTGAGTAGAGCTAATCGCTCTTGCTTAGAGCAAACTGCAGCCGAGATATTTGAAGCACACAAACAAGTATGTATGTTTGCAACAAAATATATACTTAAAACGAGAAGGATTAACAAAGACCGGTGATTCGCCATTTTTTATAATAGTAGTAAAATGCAAAGGGTAAAGATGGGTTCAAATGATCAACAAATTAGTACATTTAATTTATGGTGTCATAGAGGACTTGGAAGTCATTATGGCTAGCTTGGGGTCAATGGAAAATTTATGTCCACGAAATGTATTGATTCTTATCCTGGATATATTTGGTTAAACCTTACAAGTCTTGACAAGGAAAGTTGAAGTCAACGGAAAATTTATATCCACAAAATGTATCTGGTACCACCATTACCACTCTACCACTGCGAGATCTGGTACCATGTCACCGGCGCTACCATCCCACCACTGGATCTGTTAAAACCACCACCAAAAGAATTTATATCAAATGTTGTTTTCTAAATGAAGATGGTAACTGATGACCTGGAGTTCTTATTTAGTTTTACTTTATGCCTTACAAAAAAATAAAAAATAAAAAAAAAATAAAAATAAAAATGATCATGCTTGCACACTGTTGTTGTTGATTTGGTGTTGGCTATAAAATGAAAGTGAAGAGGAAAAGCTCACATGATATTTTACCATTCACAGGAAAAAGTTTTAAAGAAGTAAAAAAAAAGTCAAAAGTGATTTTTTTTAGTACTTGTACAACATTTGTTTTAACATTTGTGTAGCTATTACTACTATATAACATTTATGGGGCGCACAAAAGAAAAACACTGCACCACTACACACAAAAGCACTGTAGCACTACAGTAACTAATGGTCGTTAGTTACTGTAGCACTACAGTACTAACGGTCATTAGTTACTAACTAACGACCGTTATCTTTATCATTTTTTTTAATTCATACGAAATTGGTCCTTCATCTCAGAGGTCCATTGCAAAATTAGTCCTTTAATAATTTACATGATTAGTCCTTCATGTTATACATACATTGCAAAGTCAGTCCTTGGACAATAACTTGACGTTAGTTAGCTAACGACCGTTATCTTTAACAATTTAAAAAAAAAAAAAAATACGAACTTGGTCCTTCATATCAGAAGCCCGCAGCAACGCGCGGCTTATATTCTAGTTATTTACAATGAGGATTGGTATAGGGTATAATGATAATGGATATAATTAAATTTATCATTATCAATGTTAATGTTAATTGAGAAAATAATGTATAAAAAAAAATATAGATATCTGAATTTGTAGTGTAAAAGGGAAAAAAAAAAAAAAAAAAAAAAAAAAAAGATAACATGAGGCCTACAGAATAGATTGTAAAGACACCAAATTGAAGAGAGGGTATACAACATGGGGCCTATGGAATGAATTCTATTTTTTAGTCCATAAAAACTCAACCAAACATTTTGTATCACTATCATTGTCATTATGTTGAAAAACCAATAAACTAAACGGTAGATAAAATTGCTATTTGATGGTATAGTTTTAGTCTTTTTCTTGTAAAATGTAATATTCCGTAAAAAAATCAGATAAATAAAATTCTATCAAATAATTTAGTTTGTATAAGAATTTATGCAATTATTGTTTAATTTCTCATTAATTGTACAAATTTGTACGTTACCCATAGAAAATGATTAAAAAGCATCATTTGTTAAAACCCTCAACGCTTGAAGAACATGTTATTATGAACCCCGCCGCTATATCCGCATCTCCCACTAATATATAACAAACTGGGTTAATATCCCAAATCCAATATAATACAAGTTTATCTCTATCTCTACTCCTTGTATTTGTGACCTTTTATCTTTAGAAGTTTTAAAACATTAAGTTAACACACCTTCTTTTATTAGTAATTACTAGCAGGGTATCCGCGAGTTATAGCGGCGGGTTCCCTGTAATTATAGTTTTGACGAATAATATTTTTCTATTATAGATACTTTTATGTTGAAATTCCTACACTAAAATATTTCATATAGCATAGTAACCGTCTACTGCGACAACTTGCAAACATAGATAAAGATGATGAAGTTGGTATGATGTTGTCTGCATTGCTAACTCTTTTAACAATAATTTTGAGATTAAAGAATAACATTAATTGTACTATGTGGTATAGTAATTGTAATTTTGAGATTAAGAATAAGATTAATTAAATGTGTTGAAAGGTTTGTATCATATGCTTTACAACATGTATTGTTTAAAATCAAATTTATGAGAGAAGTAAATGTTTATACCATTTATAACATGTATTGCTTAAAATTAAGTTTGATGTGCATTTAATAGAGAGAAGTGCTAGTTGTCTAACCCGCCCGATGGGCGGGCTACTTTCATGATATTCCGTGTTTAGTGTGCTTATATTTAAAGTTAAATGTTTGAGTATTTTATCTTCCATGCTTAAAAAAAAAAGATTAATTTCATATGTCACCCTACTTTCATGAATTTCATATATACTTGAAGTGCAAGTATTGATGCATAATTTAGAATGTTTTTAATGCATGTTTGGGTATATATGAGATTTCTAATTGAAAGGAGGGGAGANAAAAGAAAAAGGTAAAAAGCATTTCATTTGAAAAACTATTTGAGGTAAAAAGCATATATTTAAATAAGAATTGCAGTTATTTAACTCTTGAATTACTTATTTACCAAATAAGTATTACATTTCATTTGAAAAAAAGCACCACACAAACAACAAAGGCTATGATTGTTCATGATGAGCACGTGTGAACTCTTTTTACTTAAACTCGGATTTTGATCTCCCTTGAAAGTCTTGAATTACAGCCTCTTTCAAATAACTATCTTTCATTACTTTATCATGCCGAAAAGCTATTCTTCATCTCAGTTAGCAACAACAAAGCCTCCATATTGTGATATTTGTATTAATTACCACATATCATCAATTAACAAGCTTCCTCTCGAATTCTTGAGCCCTCGGCTTTCGTACTTTCTTGTCAACCATCGTTAGCCTGATAAAGATGTAAGAATCATATCAAAAAATATGTGGCCAGTTTGCCAAAGCCAAATTTTGATAAATATACCATGTCGCAATAAAAAATAATCTAGACTCTAGCATGCAACAATAGGTGTAGTACCTCTCTTAATCTATTAATATTGTACAAAACTAAACCAACATTGTGCAAAGAGGCATAGAGATATTCCAGGCTATTTGCTTGTAAACAATCGGTTGAAATGAGATCCATAAGAAATTTAGTGCATGCTTGCAATGAGTAAAAACGAATATAAAGTCAGTATATCCTTGGATCTTCAAGAACATTTGCTTCAATCAAAAATATAAACAACATACAATATATGTAACTGTATTTATAAATATACAGCAATAATAAGTAATGAACGTCAGTGTTTTTCTTGGTAGCAAATGAGAGTGTAAAAGTATCGGTAGCTATAAAGTTTCATCTTTCTTTTATTGTGCTCAAATGCACTGTAAACACAAATATATGAGCCGCCAAACACCCCTTTCGAATATAGTAGCCAAATACCGTTTAGACAATGGTCAAAGACACTTAGACAATGGCCAAACACCCTTAGACACCAACAGCCAAACATGATATAGTAAAATAATCAATTCTTCTTGAGTTGAGCTTCAAAAAATATCATCATTCCAAAAATTATCTGGAAAATATTATGTAGTATAGTTTTCAACATCTTTCATGATTTCAAGGAAAAATGCCACGCCTTGGTGGCTCACAGACACTGCAACTTAAAAGATTGCACGCACCTGCATCTCTGTTAGCTCTGGATATGAAATCCAAGCCTGAAATCATACAAGCAAAGGTTATCGCCTATCAGGCTAGTCTACTACTTTGTCTTTGGGATAATAATTAATAGAAATATTATACATGAAAAATGGCATACATGCAGCCACAGAAACCAATCATTGGTTTAACTTCTGATAACTTCTCAATGTTGAATAAATTTCATCCTCGGTCATGCCCGTATCCTTAGTCAGCTCACTAAAAATTTGTTCTAGATCAAATTCAAATAGAAATTCGTGTAGTGGAGGGTCTAGAAGGCGATCCTGACCGGAAGTCCTGAAATTTTTGATAAAAAAACAAACTTTGAGAATCTGAAATAAGCTACGATTAGTCATATAGAATGCTAAAAAGTGATAAAATTTAACATCCATAGCACTGAAAATGCCTTCAAAGTCTGAACTTTGGTAAGGCAATAAGAGGTCGAGTGGTGATTTTCTGTGTTCAAGATTGACGGCCATGATCATTTTCCTTACGGATTTTATCCTTACATCAAAAGAATCCGAAATTTTTGTTTTTCTTGTAAGTCTGGCTTATTCTGAAATATTATAAATTTTTTACTTTGTGAGAACGACAATAGAAACGTAAAAGATTACCATATGCTCACTTCTACAAAGGCCAATCCCTTGAGCACCATTCATTCTAGCTATTAAGGCATCGTTAGGTGTATCTGCATTAGCCATAACTGGTATGTGTTAAAACACACACCTTTATTTGACCTAAAACCCGACCAAAACAACCAAAAACTAACCAAATATGCCAAATATCTTGTGTTTTTGCGTTTGTGATTGTGCAGGTACGGATATTTCAAATATGGACAAAAATCAAAGAAAACCGACAATAACGAGCACGAGAATGGAAAGCGTCAAATGCCGAAGCCGGGGAAGTCAAATGGTCAATGAAAAAGCTCAAATTGTCAAATTATACCTTGGAGATTCAAAGATGTCAGAATTAGTCCTTGGAACCAACTTTGAAGAATTGGCAATTTTAGTCCCTCAAGTTTCAGAGTTTTTCAGATTTAGTCCCTTGAAGATATTTTTGGAGAAAATGAAAATGGAGCCCTTGAAGAACTAGAGATTGACAACAATAGTCCTTGGATCACATTTTTGAGGATTGGCAGATTTGGTCCTCAAAGTTTCAGAATTTACATCATTGGTCCTTGGCATTTTACTACTACTAAATCCTAAACCTTATATCAAATCTACAATAAACCCAATAAACCCTTTTAACCCTTCCTAAGCCCAATACCCCTTTTATTTGAATCCGGCCCACTCACTTATCACACCCGGTCAACCCACATTAAAACCCGGTCAAGCAAACATAATTTATTACCCCAAAGTTTACCCGCCCCCCAATTTAACCTCAACCCAGAAAATCCACTGTTACTAGAACCCTAAATTTTACCCGTCAACAATTACAGCATTTAAGGGTACGGAGGTCAAATTGCGTGCTTCTAGATGCTCCCTGGCATGTCAGAAGAATGACACGTTGGCAAGCTGCGTGGTAAACCGTGTCAAATGATTGGGATAATCTAATCCAAGGGCTAATAATGAAGGATTGGAGGCCAAGGTTGATCTAAGGGTTATAAGGGACTGCAAAGAAACACAACTCACACACGGATTGCTGACCTGGATTGCTAGAAGGATCCAAGGACTCACCCCTCCTCTCCTTTATATACCCCTTTCATTCTCATAGTTTCTGTGTAGGGTTTTATTGTAATGTTACTCTGTTAAATTGAATTTCAAATTGTAATCTCAGCTTTTTATTAATGATATAGTATTTTTCCTTTATAATTCAAGTCTCTTTAAATTTTTCTTTTAGTTTCTCAAATAGCTTAATCCTAGAATTATTAATCTGTTTCTGTTACTTAACTTCTGTTAATCAATATTAGTTTCTTAAATAGTTTATATTTCATTATTGCTTATCTCAAATTAAAAACATAAAAAAAATCAGAAAATCAAATAAAAACCAAAAATAATGTTTTCATTTATTACTTAAATCCGGCTTCAATAAGACTTTTAGTTGTTTACATAAGCTTATTCAAGCTCAAATAGCTTGTAGTGAGCTTATTAGATCAAATCTATCAAATACTTGCATAGTAAATTAAAGTCAAACTCAGCTTACCCAATAAGCTGAGCTTATTCAGAAGGGTTAATTTGATAGTCTAGATAGAGATTTGGAAGTGTTTAGCCTATCTAAAGATAGGCTACATTGGAAAACCCTCTGTTCATGCTGAGGGTAAATTTGTAAGTTCCTAATTTTTATATTCCACTCAAAAAGTAGCATAATCTAGCTTAGAACTGTTTAGTTGATTACTAGTTGTTCATTTCTGCTTATTAGTTAATAAAAATGCTTATTATAGTAGGTTTCATCATTATATCATAGTTTGCATTCTATTTGTTTCATCAATGTCTCATATATGCTCATACTTGCTTATTGTGCTATGTGTGGTGATTGAGTGATAGAGAACTGTGTTTTTGAGCCTTGTTTAGTTGGTTTGATCATATTATCAGCTTGTGTTGTGCTAGAATTGCTTGAATCTCACTGTTGCTTTGTAAAATTTGCATAACAGTCAGTAAAGTGGTGTTTGGATCAGTGAGTTATACTATGCTCTAGTGGATTATTAGTAGTTGCAGTAGTTTAGTTAGTTCATATTAGGTATAAAACAATTAGTAATAGCATTAAAACAGTAGGTCATTTAGATAATAGTCAATATTGCTTTTTAAAATCTCTTACAAGTTAACCGTTAGTTAGTAGGCTTGCAAATTCATAGAGTTAGTTGCATAATTAGTATAAATAACTCAATTTAGGTTTAATTCAGCTTATTACATCATATTCAGTCACTTAGGATCTATAGAAACTCATAAAAGTCAAACTAGTTTGCAATTCAAAAAGTCAAAAGATCAGAACTGGAGAATTATTCTAAATCACTTGTAGGATTTAATAGTTGTTGGAATTGGAATTGGCTTGTTGTTTTGTGTTCATTGGTTGCTAGTCTCTCATAACCAACAAGAAAATTAGAATCTGGAGTTCATTTACTTGCTTGAAACTTTGCTCAAAGTGCCTATCTGAGTTTGTCACTGCCCTGCACCTCAAACCTAGGACTACTTGTTCTCGGTTAGTGTGCTAGTATAAGTTTGTGATCCTAGTAGCTTTTCCTTTTAAGCTTGAGGTTTCAAGTTTGATTCAGTTGAATTGAGGATTTAGCAGCTTTTGTACTTATTGCTTTTAGCTCATAAGCTTTTGGAGATAGCTTCTAGCACTTAAGTGTTGACTGTTGTGGTTTAAGTGCATCAGTTGAGCTTGTTGTTGAATCTGGGCCTTCTAGCCTTATATTCTTAGCATTCTTGAGCTTGTCTCATTTAGTGTATCAGTAGTTTAGCTTTAGCTTTTAGAAGTTAGCTTGTTGCCTTTTAGTTTAAGCTTTTACATTTTTTTTAATCTCATTTAGAATTTTCTAGTGGATACTGTTGGTTACTTCAGCTATTTCAGAGCTTATTTTGAGCTTTTTCTGAAAAACATTTTCTTAAAAAAGCTTATCATTTGTTGTCTAACAGTTTTGGATAAAAGAAAAATATAAAAAAATAGTTAAAAACAAATTTGCAAAACCTGGGATTCGAACCCAGGTCTCTACACACACAGTCCACACACTCACCAACTGCCCTTGGGTCTTTCTTCAATACACCTTCCTTTCCTTTTTTCTTTTATACTTTCTTTTATTTTTTCTTTTATAATTAGTTATAAATCAGTTTAGTTTTTATTAATTTTTACAAATTAGTTTTTTTTATAAATTTTTATTTTTCTCAGATTCATAATAGAATAAAGTATTTTTCATAAAAATTTCGTGATTTTTAAAAATAGTTTACTACTCCCTCCGTCCCAAAATAAGTGTCCAGTTTGACTTTTCAGAGTCAAACTGGTTCAACTTTGACCTTAACTATTTTTGTGGGTGTTATATAATAGTTGATGAAAAATATATAAATGGATTGGGTTTTAAGTGTACTTTTCAATGGTTTAATTGTTCGTCAAGTAATCTATATCGCAGAAAAAATATTTAAGGTCAAAGTTGAATCAGTTTGACTCTGAAAAGTCAAACTGGACATTTATTTTGGGACGGAGGGAGTATTTCTTTTGATTTATTTTCTTTTAATTAGATTTTAAACCATAATAAATAAATAAAAAGTCCAAAAATATATATATTTTTTTTATATAATTTTCTTTTGCCATCACCGAGATGGCCGATCAACATACTATGCAAGAGTTGCTCCAATGTCCCACCGAGGTATATGGAGACGCAATCGTTTTACCACCGATACTTTCCGATAATTTTGAATTTAAAACCAGTTTGATTCAACTTGTCACATCAAACCAATTTCACATTTTTGAGAGGGACGATCGTCACACACACATCCGATGGTTCAATAAGTTAACTTCTACCATGAAATATAAGGATGTCCCTCACGATGCTATTAAATTGATGTTATTCCCGTTTTCACTCGAGGGGGCAGCTCGGATTTGGCTCGAAAAAGAACCCCCTCGTTCCATCACTACATGGGAAGAACTCGTCTCAAAATTCGTTAATCATTTCCTTCCTCCGTCTAAAACGACTAATCTTAAGAATGATATAACCAATTTTCAACAACGTTTTGATGAGAACTTTGGTGAGGCATGGGAACGTTTTAAGGATCTTCTTCGAAAATGTCCTCACCACGGTTTCTCCGAATTGCACCAAATCGACACGTTTTATAACGCTTTGACTCAAAACGATCAAGATTCTTTGAACGCAGCCGCCGGTGGCAATATCTTGAATCGTACGCCAAGGGATATTTTAACGATCATCGAGAACAAATCTAAGGTTCCGACTTCTCGTAACAAACCGAATGTTTCGAAAGTGACTTCTTTTACTCCTTCTTCTTCGTCGGTCCAATCATCGGAATTGGCCGAACTTACCGATGCTATCCGTTGTATGGTGAAAGAGTTTAAGCTTCAGAACCAAAAACCCGAGCCCGTTAAAGCCGTTACCAAAAAAATGTGTGATTTGTGGTGGTCCCCATCCGTATTATGATTGTCAAGCCAACGATGGCCAAGTTTATAATGCTAACATAGCAGCCGCAAACTTCAATCAAAACTAAGGTTTTTGTACTCAAAACAACCAAATGGGGCCACTCGGGTTTCCACCCGTGCAAACTCATCAAAACAGTTATCCTCAAAATAACCAAGGTTATCAAAACCAAGGTTATAATCAAACCCGTGGAACCAATTTCAACCAAGCTCAAAATTATCAAGTCCCTCCACCCCAACAAGTTTATCATCAACCACCACAACAAAGTCAACCTTCTCCCGAGCTTGCAAATTATATGAAATCAAACGATGTTAGCATGCGAGCTATGCAAAATCAAATAAACAACATGAGGGTTGAACTTAAGAAAGAGATTGACACGACCATGACTCGACAAACGAATGAGCTTAAGCAAATGATGAGTAGTTTTCTTCAAATGAATCAACCGTCGACGTCTAGTTCTCTTCCGAGTAATACTATTGCTAATCCGAGGGGTGATTTGAAAGCAATCACAACTCGAAGTGGTGTTTCATACGATGGACCCACGGCTCCGACTACCTCATCTTTTCTTCCTCCTAAGGTAGTCGACCGTGAGACCTAGGCGACAAAGGACCCGGTAATTCCTTCTAATAACGGAAGAACCGAAAACGTCCAACCTCCGGTTGTCCAACCATCCAAATCCAAAGAAGTTGAGCCCGAAGATGCTCCTAAAGTTGAGATTCCGAAGAAAAATCCAAAACCGTCAATTCCTTATCCTTCTCGACTTAACGATCAAAAGCTCCGTGAGAAAACAAACCACCAAATGGAAAAATTCTTTCAAAATTTTCAAGATCTTCGCTTTGATATAAGTCTCGTGGATGCTATTGTTTGATGCCAAAATTTGCGTCCATGATTAAAAGTTTGTTGAATAATAAAGAGAAATTATTTGAAATTGCTAAAACTCCTTTAAACGATAATTGCTCGGCGGTTCTCCTTAAGAAGCTTCCCGAAAATCTTGGAGATCCCGGCAAGTTTCTTATTCCATGTAATTTTCCAAGGATGGTTCAATGCTTCGCCTTGGCCGATCTTGGTGCTAGCATTAACCTCATGCCATTATCCATTTGGAAGAAATTGTCTCTCCCCGATTTAACTCCAACTTGTATGACTCTCGAGCTTGCCGATCGTTCTACTTCCCGCCCAGTGGGAATAGCCGAGGATGTGGTTGTCAATCTGGGAAAGTTCCGTTTCCTCGCTGATTTTGTGATTGTTGATTTTGATGCCGATCCACGGGTTCCTCTCATTCTCGGAAGAGGTTTCCTAAGGACCGGTCGTGCTTTGATTGATGTTTACGACGAAGAGATTACTTTGCGCGATGGAAGTGAAGCCGTCACTTTTAATTTAGACCAAACATCGAGATACTCCTCCAATTACGATGTTGAATCTCTTAACCGTATTGATGTTATTGATATTGCTACGGAATAGTATGCTCAAGAGCTTCTCGGTTTTCCAAACACTGCTTCAAGTGGCAATCCTACTCCTTCTTCTGAACCACTTGTATCCGACTCTTCCCCTTCCCTTACTCCGTTTGAGGGAAGTGATTTCATCTTGGAAGAGATCGAGGCTTATCTTTCTAATTATTCTATTTCTCCAGAAATTGATAATTCCGATATTGATCCGGAGGGAGATATCCGTTTGCTTGAAAAATTGTTGAATGAAGATCCTACACCTTCTCTCCCTCCGATGGACCTTAAAATCACCGAAGTTAAAGAAGTTAAGCCGTCTAATGAAAATCCTCCGGAGCTCAAGCTCAAGGATTTACCTCCTCATCTCGACTACGCTTTCTTAGAAGGGACCGACAAATTTCCCGTTATCATTTCTAATGACCTTAAAGATGAGGAGAGGACCCGTCTCTTAGATGTGCTTAGGAAGCATAAGAGTGCCATCGCTTGGCAAATTTCCGATATTAAGGGCATAGAACCTCGTTTTTGCACTCATAAAATTTTGCTTGAAGATAATTTTAAACCCGTAATCCAACAACAACGACGGGTTAACCCAAAAATCCATGAAGTTATTAAGAAGGAAGTTATCAAACTCCTCGACGCTGGGATGATTTACCCCATTTCCGATAGCTCATGGGTTAGCCCGGTCCATTGTGTTCTGAAGAAAGGTGGAATGACCGTAGTGACGAATGAAGATAACGAGCTAACTCCCACACGTCTTGTTACGGGATGGAGAGTTTGTATCGACTATCGTAAGCTTAATGATGCGACCCGAAAGGACCATTTCCCACTTCCTTTCATGGACCAAATGCTAGAACGTCTAGCGGGAAATGGGTTATATTGTTTTCTTGATGGTTTTTCCGGTTACTTTCAGACTCCGATCGATCCTCAGGATCAAGAAAAGACCACTTTTACTTGCCTTTATGGGACGTTTGCTTATCGACGTATGCCCTTTGGCTTATGTAATGCTCCAGGAACGTTCCAAAGGTGTATGACGGCCATTTTCCAAGATATGATCGAGAAGACTATGGAAGTATTCATGGATGATTTTCTCGGTCTATGTAAATTCTTTTACCACTTGCCTTTCCCATTTGGAGAAAATGCTAAAACGGTGTGAAGACACTAATTTGGTTCTCAATTAGGAAAAGTGTCATTTCATGGTCAAAGAGGGCATTGTCCTCAGCCATAAGATTTCCAACGCCGGGATTGAGGTCGACAGAGCTAAAGTCGATGTGATCGCAAAGCTACCTCATCCCACCACCGTTCGAGGAATTCGTAGTTTTCTAGGTCATGCCGGTATTTATCGACGTTTCATCCAAGACTTTTCTAAGATTGCCCGACCTCTGACCCATTTGCTTGAAAAAGATGCTCCGTTCTTCTTCTCTAATGAGTGTGTTGAAGCGTTTGATATACTTAAGAAGAAATTGATGGAAGCTCCGATTTTAGTTGCCCCCGATTGGGATTTGCCTTTTGATCTTATGTGCGATGCTAGCGATTATGCTATCGTGGCAGTCTTGAGGCAACGTAAGACCAAATACTTTCAACCGATACACTATGCAAGTAAGACTATGACCGACGCTCAATATCATTATACGACTACTGAGAAAGAAATGTTAGCCATCATTTATGCCTTTGAAAAGTTTCGACCTTATCTCCTCTTGAAAAAGTGCATAGTGTATACGGATCACTCGGCCTTGAAATACCTTATGACTAAACAAGATGCTAAACCAAGATTAATGCAGTGGGTCCTTCTTCTCCAAGAATTCGATGTCGAGATTCTTGACAAGAAAGGAGTGGAGAACCTAGCCGCCGACCATCTTTCTAGACTTGAAAATCCCCATCAAAGTGATCTCGAGAAAAAGGAAATCACCGAGAAATTTCCTCTCGAGACACTTGGGAGTTTATCTCATGACCCAAGTACCCCATGGTTCGCCGACTTTGCGAATTACCATGCGGGAATTTCATTCGAAAGGGATGTCGTCCCAACAAAAAAACAAATTCTTTAAGGACGTTAAGCATTATTTCTGGGACGACCCCTACTTGTTTAAGATATGTGCGGACCAAGTTATCCGGCGGTGCGTTCACGGCAAGGAAGCCGAGGACATACTTAAGGCATGCCACAATGGACCCACGGGGGGACATCATGGTGCCAATTACACCGCCAAGAAAGTTTTTGATTCCGGCTTCTATTGGCCGACTATATACCGTGATGCACAAGACTTGGTGAAGTCGTGTGACTCTTGCCAACGTCAAGGAAAAATTTCACAAAAGGATGAGATGCCTCAGAATCCGATTCAAGTATGTGAAATCTTTGACGTTTGGGGTATTGACTTTATGGGACCATTCCCGTCTTCTCGAGAGAATAAGTATATACTCGTGGCCGTCGATTATTTGTCGAAATGGGTTGAAGCAAAAGCGCTCCCCACCAATGACGCCCGAGTTGTTGTTAAGTTTTTGAAGAGTCTCTTTGCCCGATTGGAACTCCTCGTGCTATTATAAGTGATCGCGGTACTCATTTTTGTAACGATCAATTTGCCAAAGTTATGCTTAAGTACGGAGTTACCCATCGTCTTTGTACCGCGTATCACCCGCAAACGAGCGGTCAAGTTGAGGTTTCCAATTGTGGCTTAAAACGTGTTGGGATTCTTGATTTGATGTGACAAAATAGATAAAAGAATGAAACAAAAGGACTTAAGTGCAAAAGCTGGAAATATACAAAAGGTTGAAGATCCTGGAAGATATTCTCAAATGTTTAAACGATTTACTTTATTGCTATCTTCCTTTGTAAGTCTTGGACTCCTTATTCTATAAAAGGAGGACCAAACATTAGGGTTTATACAAGTCTTGCACAATGTAATTTACAGGAAAGGTGTGTGTGTGTCTAGGCATTGTAGACGCCTAGGGTTTGTTTATTTAGCCTCAAGAATCACTTGATTCCTGTTACAGTTCATTGAACTTCGATTCCTTGTTTCTTACTTGATATTAGAGGTCGAATGAAAACCATCCAATTGCAGGTAATGCCAAAATATTTCTATTTTGTCTTAAATCTGTCTTAAAGACTTAATGATAGAACTGAAATTATGTAACCATATTATTCTGATCAAATAATATTTGAGGCTTGGATGGGGAAAAACCTTGTTGTTAATAACAATTGGTTCTTATTGAATATTCCGCCTTTGTTAATAATTATTGTTCCTAGATGATATGAGGTCTAAACAACCTCGAGCTACAACGATCTAACAAAACGTATCTTAGAGAGGACCGTAGAAGAAAATCGTGCCTCATGGGACGATAAATTAGATGATGCTTTATGGGCCTTCCGCACTGCTTACAAAACCCCCATCGGGTGTACTCCTTACAAGTTGGTGTATGGAAAGGCTTGTCACTTGCCCATTGAATTAGAGCACAAGGCCTACTGGGCCTTAAAACATGCTAATTTTAACCTAAAAACCGTGGGTGATCACCGAAAAGTTCAATTAAATGAGTTAAACGAACTTAGGGATCAAGCCTACGAGAATTCTTTGATCTACAAAGAGAAAACCAAGAGGATTCATGATGCTAAGATCAAAAACCGCGTTTTCAATATTGGTGATCAAGTCCTTCTTTTCAATTCTCGATTGAAGATTAGCTCGGGCAAACTCAAAACCGTTGGTCAGGACCGTTTACCGTCACCCAAGTTTTTCCTTATGGCACCGTCGAGTTAGCTCAACCCGATGGTCCCAACTTTAAGGTGAACGGTCATCGTCTCAAACATTACTTCGGAGGGGACATACCACCNGTACCTAAAATGAGAAAGAAACGACTTTTGGGTGAAATCCAAACCAAAGAACATACGAATTAGGACTCAACCGACCCCTAAAAACGTAACATTTTTCGTCTCATCAACCCCCATGAGAGAAATAGTACCGGAACACGCGGAATTCGATTCCAAATATTTACGAGACTACCGCTAATCCGCATTAACTTAAATAAGAATAACAACCATTTATTACAAACGATAACTAAATGATTACCAATACATCTATTATAACATATACTGATACACCTGAGGATCAGTAGTACCTTCTTCACGACTCGCAACACTTTTGTGCCCGATCATAGAATGAGAATCTGATAACGTTATGCACCCATCACGATAGCTACCTCTTAAACTGTATCACTACCAATACCAGTATGATTAGCCTCTTATTCATTGCCCACTCATCAATCACTACGATACTACACAGTCATAAAATTGGTACAATATTTATACAGAACCTATCACCATATATATACATCTTGTTACGTTTGTGTGTGGACACATATACTTATCGAGTCTTCATCTATGTCGAGATCCTTTCCTTGCATTTCAGTAATAGAGGAAATTCAAACTTTAACATTAATACCTAGACATGTTTTTATATAGTGGATATACGATAAAGAAAAATAAAAAGAAATGATATTTTTTGTGGTGAAAACTTGGTTTTACTGAAGTAGAACCGTTTAGTATTTATAGACGTCAGGAGAGAGCTGGGTAGGATCCCTGTAAATTAAGGCGGGTCTTTTTCGTTAAGGGCGCTATAGACGTTTTAAGGGCCGTACGACAAAGTCCATTTGACTTGTCTGTACGTGCTGAAAACTTATCTGGTAAAACTCAACTGTTTTGGGTGAAATATAGTAGATAACAGTTTGAATTTGATGTATTATTCTATAAATTATTATTTAAAAACAAATAATACTTTGTGAATGTTTTGGTCATTAAATGTATTAGTTTGGACAACTTAGAATAGAGCCTTTTAGTCAGATACTCTTTTAGATACGCCGAGAGACCATTATCACGGTTTAAGATTTGTCTTCCAAGACCTGCTAATGTGAACACCTGGTAATAGCTAGTAGAACGGTTTGTTCCTCTCGTATTAAGTAAAAGAGTATATCTATAAAGTCCGATCTCAATCAATGTAATGTTATTAGCAACATGATGCAGCACTTATATTAGTCTGACTTATTATTAGTGATCGTATAAATAGAAGAATGAATCACGAGGAATTAATGCGATAACGCTTTTGAAATTATTTTTATTACAGATTTGATCAATGTGATATTAATGTCGCTTACACTAGTTAGATCTATCCAAGCAGTATAGATACGTCTCTTTAGCTATGAGACGAGGGATAAGTTCATCGGCAAATTACCTATATCTCTTCTCAGTAATTTATCATCTTATTTTAAAGTCATATTTATTCTTAGTTCCTAATAAACGGTTAGTGGAGTGAAACAATAGATATGGTTGAGGAAGCAAAGATTTGGGACCATCAGAGAAGTAGGCTCATAGTATTACCATATTGAATGAGCTCATAGAAGTGGAGAGACCATAAGATCTAGTTCCACGTCTTTACAATGCTCCACTTAAATATACTACAGTGATATTAAAGCATCTTACTCTATTTGCCGTTGTCGTTCTTGTCAATTTAATCTTCGCATATTGATTTTCCTTATAGAAAGATTAATGCTGCAAGAGCAAAAGGTCCGAGAATAGGTTGAAAGTTGGCGAATGGCTTATGCTAGCCTGAATTGAGATCGACTATATTAAAGTGATTTTAATCATCTATAATTTGGGTTTAAGGGGGACAAGCTAGGGCATAAACGCGCCCGGTATCAAGTCAAAAATTTTTATTCTTTACTATCACCAGCAGGAAAGTCAAACATGGTGTCAAAACTTAATTATATTTTTGCATAATTTTTCAATTTCTCAATTTTTTTTGTAAGCTTTTTCACAACTTTTTCTTCATTTTTTTTTTATCAAATTTTCATTTTTTTTTCATTTTTAGAAAAATAGGGTTGCGTAGTAAACGGTTTAAGTGAAAGTGCAAGGTCAATCTAATTGAAGATTCACCCCCCCCCCCCCCCCGACTAAAGATATAACATGTCTTTAATGTTTCAAAGGTAAGGGTAATCCCTACGAAATCTAAGGCCGTTTATTAAGTATTTCAAAAAGATAAACATTAGTCGATAAGATTAGGATATTGGATTTCCCGTAGAAGCAACGATGAATGAGACTCGAGTGGAGAGAAAGACAAACAACGAGCACGAGAGTCTTCATAAATCGGGGAAAATCCTGGGACAAACACAAACAACCACGAAACACGAGAAATGGAAGAGATCGCCCCTCCTAACGTCATTTATTAGAAAATAAAGAAAATAGAAATAAGATAGATAGGATAAGCATGGGTTGCCTCCTACGAAGCGCTTTATTTTTGATTACCGAGTCATGTAGCTTGACTCGATCCCCGAATTCAATTGTCCTTGGGGAAAGTTTGGAGATTCTGGACAACCATGGGGTATTTTGGTAAAAGATAGTTAGGGAGTAATGAAATCTAAGTAAACACTACTCTCCACCACTGATTTTCTCAAAACCTAAAAAAAATACAAAAATATAAGTAGTATAGAAGTAGATAACTTGGGTTAGTTGACTAGCAACTAATTCCGCCCTCTCCTCCAAAACCAGAGATTTTACCTGCTTTCATAAAATATAAAAAATTACAAAAAGAGTCGTCCTCCACCCTTAGACCTAGATTAGAGTAGCCATTAACCTAACGAACACTATTCCCTGCGAGAGAACGATCAATCCCCCGGTACTTGCCACTACACTATACTACATCGGTCAGGTACACTGCCTGGTGGGGATTGCAAGCTTCTCGAGATTGTAACACCCCCAAAATTCGTACAGCGGAAGACTTACAAGCTTTCAGGGTGCTACGGGAAATTGGTATCATCACAAGAATAGATAACAAGATAACATAGATGCAAATGTAAACAAAGTCAACGTAAAGTTAAAGTTTACATTCATCCAACAATCTTTTAAAAAGGAAAGCCCATAGTTAATAAAAGTAGATAGGTCCAAATAAAATAACATCAGAGTTCCATCGATATCTAGTGAGAGTAAGAATAAAAATTTTGACTTGATCCGGGCGCGTTGAGCCCTAGCTTGTCCCCTTAACCAATATAATCTTAATATTCGATTATCGGCTAAGCATTCGCAGATCTCATTATTTGAGATTTTAAATTTGCGAAGAACGCAAAATGATAGAGTTTATTTAGAAGTTAGATGCTAAGCGTGGAGTAGTTGGTTCTCTTTAGAGCTCATCAAAGGTACTTGTGGCTTTTTGCTCCCACAAAATTGTTTCACCCCATATTATGTGCTAAATAATTAAAGATATTAGGTTTTGCCGATGACTAGTTCTTGGTCTTCTTAAAAGAATTCTTGCTTTGAAAATTAGGTACACATTAAGGTCCCGTAATAATACGTATAATAATAAGTGCTAAAGTGCTCTAAGACTTTGGATTGAGATCGGACTTTGGATCCTTACTTCTAAAGGCGGTAAGGTCTTGGACTTAAACCGTGAAGGTTCGGAGTCTAAAAGTTACTAAAGCGAAAAAGTTGTGAATATATATATATATATATATATATATATATATATATATATATATATATATATATATATATATATATATATATATATATATATATATATATATATATATATATTTGAGATGCATGAATAAGAGCTTAACTTATTAGACAAGTTGGTGGCACGTGAGGTGCATGTGGACGATCCTAGATCGGGCACATGAGGTGCACGTGGAAGTACTCCTCAACTAATGTATATGAGTTATATGTTATCGTTGTAATAAATGGTTGTTATTTATTTAAGTTAATGCGGATTTAGCGGTAGTCTCGTAAATATTTGGAATCGAATTCCCGCTGATTCCGGTACTATTCTCTCTGGGGTGTTGATGAGACGAAAAATGTTACGTTTTTAGGGGTCGGTTTGAGTCCTAATTCGTATGTTTTTGGTTTGGATTTCACCCAAAGTCGTTTCTTTTCTCATTTTAGGTACTTTTG
>LBNU01038119.1:0-25931 GCA_014162995.1 Artemisia annua | reverse complement strand
TACCCCAACGAGGTGTGAATGGAAAGATTCGTGAAAGATCGAGATTAAAGACTTGTATGTTTGGTTGTGAAAGATTGTTTGGTTTTATGGTACGTTTAATTAACGAAATTGGAAAATTAACGAACGAGGATGAAAATAAATTAACCTAAAGGGAACAAAAGGCAATTGGCAAACTAAGGAAATCCTAAAATACTACGGGAATCAAAAATAGGTATCGGGAATCCTAAAACACAATTTAAACAAGTAACGTGACGTTTATTCTAAATAAAAGTCAACGTACAAATAAAAACACGAAATTATTGCTACGCAAATCCTACGGGCCTACAAATAATTTTCTAACGCACTACAAGACAAAAGAAAATTTTAGAAAAAAGAAAATTAATTATTTAATAAAAATCCTAATTATTATGAATTAATTACTTTTTAAACTAAATTAAATCAAAATAAATATTAAAACTAATTAAATAAATATGAGATTTTTCTGGAAATTAAGTTAAGCTAAAACAAATCTAAGAAAAATAAAAAGTTTGGAAAAAACAGTTTCAATAAGCTGTAAAAAGCTCAAAAGCTAAAATAAGCTTAAAGGGCCATTACTACTATAAAAATAAAAAGTGGAACATACAACTTGAGAAGTCCCTAGGGCAGTTGGTTATGTGTTGTGTGTGGTATTTTAGGGGTCGGTTTGAGTCCTAATTCGTATGTTTTTGGTTTGGATTTCACCCAAAGTCGTTTCTTTTCTCATTTTAGGTACTTTTGAAGGGAAAATCACAAAAGAAGCATTTTCGGGCGTTTTTGGAGTGAAAAAGTGCGGAAAACAACAAAAACTCAAAAGACCTTGAAGATTACTGAAGGTGACGCTGTCACACTCTACTAAGTGACGCCGTCAGGAAAGGGATGTTTAGATTAGGTTATTGTCACGTCCTTCGGGCGATTACACAGGAATTAATAATTTTACTTACCCTGTGCCGTCAAGCGCCCCCGTCCAATATTCCTTTGCGAATTGCTACCTGAAAACAAACAAATTGCACCACCCCCATTTTCAATTCGATATTTTTTCAGAAACCACATGAAAAACACATTTTGTAATTTGTATATAAGTTAATCCAAACACCCCACTGAAACATGTATATTCACATTTTTAACAAAACTGTAAGTATGGTTGGGGCTGCGTCTTTTGAGTACTTCATCTATGTGACACAAACTTTTAAACACCTAAATTAGATAACTGCTACTATACATACAGCTAATTACATTGTGTTGCCAAAAACTTCTTATGCACTTTTTATAACTGCTTAAACTGAAAACATACTCCTATAATAACAAAGAAGTTAGAAACTAACCATCCTTGCCATAGTGCTGCACACGATACCATCCTTGCTGTAGAAGATAAATTGTGACACCTGATATACATGAATGATGTCGGTGTTCTACTTCTATTCAACATGTTTTTGAACCTTACAACCCTACCTTTAAATGTAGGGTGAGATTATCAGTTGCGAATTACCCAAATACTTGTAAGATCACATGAGAAGTCAGTTTATTTTTTAATTTTATAATTATGAGGTTAACACTTAACTGAAGCAAGGTAACTTGCATAAAGATTATCCGATTTTTTATTTTTTTTTCTTTTTTAATAACAACCTCTAAATTATTAGAAAACACAAATTTGGGGGAAACAAACCGAAAACAAATACCTCAAAAAGGTTAGTGGCAAACATCATCAGCAACGCAACTGCAAGAGAAATCAACAAAACCCCCAAATTAACGAAACCCTAATTTTAAAATAAAATTAAAAATGAAATCAAATACCTTAAATAAATCATGATACTACTACTTCTGTTAACGCCAAATCTTGTTTAGAAAGCAACTTCTTCTCTAATGGTAGGATTATAGAAGACCTTTTTTTTGTTTTGTTGATAAACGCTAATGGAAAAGAAAGGGGCAGTGAAGAAACTTCTAGTGCAGAGGTTTTGTTGATAAAGGCTAATGGAAAAGAAAAGCCGTGTATGGAAGATTATAGAAGGAGTTGGGGGGAAAATATCAAAGGGGATTAAGCCATGAACAGTTGGAATAACAGTGCCTCCCACTTTATTCACCACATGTTTTGTGATTAGCGAAATGTTATTATCTCTTTAATCCCATGAACAGTGGGAATAATAGTAACTCCCGCCTTTTTGGCCACATATTTCGTCATTATCTTTTTGTAACCGCCTTCTCAAACACGGTTTTTTGCTAACCCACATCCTGGGTTTTATATATATAGGATAATTGATGTGTCATTTCACAATGTCACAATTGTAACCTAAATCTTTGAATATAAAAATTCAAAAGACTAAAAAACCATAAATAGACCTGTGGTGACTTTTATATTAGAGCATGGGGAATCATAACGCAAGTTATGAAATAACACCGCGTCACGTCAGCGCCACATCATCTTAACACCAAATAACATAACACCAAAAAATACCAGGAAATCATAACATCGAATAACACCACTTTTGGGGACCCACTTAAAAAAATAAAAAATAAAAACTAATGCAAACCAAGCCAACTCAAGTTAACACCGGGTGGGGAAATGGTTGTAACTTGCGTTAACATGTTATAACTTGCGTTGCTGGGCTAACGTGCGTTGTAACGCTGCCCCAACGCGATGTGCTTGGAAATGGTTAACATGTTATAACTTGCGTTGAAAGAGTGCCACCTAGGAATAACGCGGAGCCTACGTTATCACTCCACATACTCTTATTACATTTACAAATTAGTGAATGCGAGTCACATTCTAACTAATTGTATTTATTTGGGTTTGACGACTTCAAAAGCCCAAATAATTGACTCGTGACATCTAATTTGTCAAATTTGATTATATCTCCACGATAAAACAGCTTGAGAATACATCTTATTTTTGTGAAATGGTTATGGTCTTACTTCATTACATCCCATATTGTCTTGTGAATCCAATGGCCTAAGGGATGTGATATTATAAATTTAGATGCCAAACAATGGTATAAAAGGTACATGTTTATGTGTTAGTTACTTAATCTAAAATTGAGTATTTTTTTTTTAAACGGCGGGTTAGTTGTTAGATGTTAGTTGTTAGTTGTTGGCTCGAGTTAGTGTAGTATTATGCTCTTACTAAAGCCATGACTAACATATAATTGATACGAAAGTCATGAGCAGTATTCACTCAGTTGGAGGTCTGTTGTAAAGTTACAGGTTCTGAGTGTTCTAGTCTTCGTCCTTTAAACAACAAACTTTAGTTACTTGGCTTTTACATTGCTATTCAACCTTTGGAATAGTCATATTTGTATTAGTGATGATGCAAAAATAAGAATAGTCCATTCTTTTATATAGTTTATGTTAAATATGCTTATGAAAACCATATTTTTATAAACAGAAATATTGTTTCTGAATACAACTTCCAACCTTTTTTGTTCTATGTGAGACTCATTAAAGCTTCACTCTCCACTATAAAAGGCAATTAAGACCTTTATATGTAACCACTTGATTTAGAATGGAAAATGATTCTCATGCCTAAGTCATATGCCTAAAACTATGCCTAAATAACTCATTGTGTGACACATGGATTGCACTAAATCTTCTTTTTCATATCTACCATTGATCTAGCCAAGTGTCTCAATCTCTTTGTTAGGCACAAAATTAGTCTTGTGAGTTAGTCATGCCAATCAACACTCATTTAGAATACACCCCATTAGATCTTGTTTGGGACAGCATAGTGGTGTTTTAAAATTGCTGAGAAGTGGCTCGTTAATGTCTGTTTGGGACAGGTTCTATTTTTAGTTCAGTAGCCTTTGCATTTTGCTTTTGAGTATCATATGCTCACTGTTGGGTCACCAAAGCATGTTCTTTTGTTATCAGGTGGGCCTGTGGCAGTGTTGGTTTGCAAATTGTTTGTCTTAGGACATTGTGGGATATTTTATGCTAGTTTAGTTTGTTTTATTTTTTTTTTTTTCCTCCTTTTTTTAATTGGCTTGATTAATTAAGGGGATGCCATGTTTTGTATTTTTGCTTTTCGTGTGTTTTTATAAAATGTTGCCTTCCTAAAAAAAATATATATATACACCCCATTTGAGATTTATTATATATCAATTGGCATTTATTGTATCATAAAAGATTTTAGTTAGATGTTTAAATATTCTGATTGACCATTGGTGCATATACACAGGACCATTGGTGCATTTACTCATTATAAGTAGTTACCCGGTTTATACTATAACTAGCTTATAGACCCGTCAAATTGACGGGATTTTTAGAGAGATTATGCATTAAACAATTAAGTGTGTAAACAAAATAAGAAAGAACAACGAAAATAAACAGGTTGAATCATTTTTTAAAAGGGTTAATAAGTAATAAGTCAATAATAGTATAAAGTACTATACTTGTAACTATAATGTAATAAACGTCCATGCATCGTGTCATCCAATTTTGATGGTCTTCAAAAGCAAATGTTTTTAGTGAGCGTTAATTAAGTGATAAGCCAATGTCCACTCCGTGTGCACCTAATAAGTTTTAAAAAATGTGTAAGTAAAAAACTACGTAATTTTAAAATTGGCATAAAACATTTCATATGTATATTGTACATACCTTTTGAACTTTGTTCATAGATCTCGAAGAACTTCTTTGTAAAGTACATTTGTTGCTTTTGACGTGTGAAAGAGCCACGTATAGTTGTCCATGTGATAAAACAGGACGTGGCAGATACAAACCAACATTTGAAAGTGATTGCCCTTGACTCTTATTTATTGTCATGGCAAATGACACTAACACAGGAAATTGTCTCCTCACGATCTTGAACTGTAAACGTTTATTAGACGGAGTAAATTTCAACCTTGGTACGATAATCTTATTTCGAAAATGTGTTCTGTTAATTATTTGGGCTTGAATAAAAGTTCTTGTTAATCGAGTTACTTGAAGTCTTGTCCTTGACGCTTGTTTATTGCCATAGCATGAAATATCATTTGCACATGAAATACGATGTGAAATTACGTAAATGATATCATGAATGAAACAAACAATTGTAAANTACTCGATTATGTAACTCCTGCAAACTACCTGCAACCGAAAACCAAAACAAACAAATTTAGTACTTATGCGATAATTACAAGTTTTAAGGTATGGACAGCAAAATTATCATTCGCATAGATCGAATTTGAAGGGAATCATTGATATTGGAGCGTAAAAAGAATTTCAATGCTTTAATTAGTTAGCAAAAATAGGTAAGTTGAATAAGAGAATTGAATGAGTTTCTTGAATGAGGGGGAGTGTGTACAATTGATGGTGGTGTTATTGCATACCAAAAATAGTGAAAGTGATGGAGGCGTTACAAAATTGGTGAGTTAAGAATGAGAATTTCATTGTCTGAGTTAATTAGTTTCCAAACATATGAGCATTGACTTACCCAGTAATTTTTGATGAAAAGTATTGAAGGAAGAATGGCAATGGTGTGTTGTACATAATAAATGACTGACCAATCACAACAAAGACACATCAGCAAATTAATTATTATTGTCATGGCAAATGACACTAACACAGGAAATTGTCTCCTCACGATCTTGAACTGTAAACGTTTATTAGACGGAGTAAATTCAACCTTGGTACGATAATCTTATTTCGAAAATGTGTTCTGTTAATTATTTGGGTTTGAATAAAAGTTCTTGTTAATCGAGTTACTTGAAGTCTTGTCCTTGACGCTTGTTTATTGCCATAGCATGAAATATCATTTGCACATGAAATACGATGTGAAATTACGTAAATGATATCATGAATGAAACAAACAATTGTAAAACCAAATGGGTAAGAACTAAGATATCGATTCTTTAACTTAAAAAGAAACACCAACTTCATTTGATAAGCTTAAGACAACCTGCAAGCACCGCAATCTCGACAAATCTTTGTAAACAATCTTCAAACACAAACATTAAACTGTGAGGAACTCTAAAATAGACTCACGTAAAGCAGTGAGGAACTCCAATATGTCGTCACTTGGGTTATGTTAGACCTCAAAGGGATTAATATGGGTAAATATAATAATTAAATAATAAATAAAACATCAGTTAATAAAAATAATATTCATGTTAAACAACGAAAATGATTTGTTATATTTTTGTCTAGTAATTTGCAAATATATATTGGAACAACATGTTTGAAGTTGTTAGGAGAAGTTTATCTTTTTCCATCACATATTCACTTCCGTCAACATCCATGTCACTTATATACTGTTATACCTACGCGGTTGCACATTATGTATGTATTGTATTGTATAAGTTCTCACAAACAAAGGATGTAAGAATGTAGCATATATTCTCAGAGCACCCGATCTAACCACTTATTGTAAGTGATAAGTATAGGATCAATAGCCTTAGCTCACATCTTCAGTTATAATACCTACCCACTGCATTATAAGTAATAGTAGAAATCCTCATTCATTTACTTGTTTCATAAAAATTTATTCGGCAAATGAATGTGTCGTTTCAAGATGTTACAACCATTTTCTTTGACCTGGCACCAGGGTTCTATATAACTTCTGAACATCTCATGATCAGTTTCAGGGGCGGACCTAGCTTATAGCACGGGTATGCACGTGCATACCCTAAAATTCGACGGGTAGTGTAAAAAACATAGGGTGCATACCCTTCAAGGACCCTTCGAGGACCATTCGAGCAAAAGTGCATACCCTATTTTGAAATCCTAGTTCCGCCACTGATCAGTTTCAATCTTTTCCTCTTTAATTCCTTTAACGACCCCTTCAACTCTTGGTTAGATACCAGATTATTCGAACTTTTGATCCTCTTTAAAAAACCAAAGATGATCTCCTGCGATTTTCAAGAGCTCGCCAAATGGTGTTTAGAACCCATAATACAAATAAAAATTGTTTTGACCTGTTAGTTCCCATGGGTAAAATGGGTATATTTTACATTTCTTCTTTTGCATCTTATCTTTCACGCATCATAAGAACATCACTTTCTTTGCCCTGCCACCAGATGTTAGATTGTTACCTTAAATAATATTGATTAAAAGGCTAAAGATCAATACACGATTAAAAGGCTAAGTAGGCTTAATCTAAACAACCATTTAAAAAGGAAAATCGATGTACCTTTCATTTGCCGATGATTTTCTCACAAAGTTGAAGTACCAGAAAGTTATTTCCTATTGCAAAACACTACTGTTACCATCCATTTCAATCTCATATCATAATTTTATTCCTCTAATGATAAAAAAAAAATCATACACTTGCCTTTAGAGTTTGTGACCCATTTCTCATCAACCACAACTTGCACTTAGAGTTTGTAACAAAAGCCGATTTCATAAAAACATATACTCTCATAGCATCCTAACTTTGGTGCTTGGTACAAAAGTGTTACATGCATGGACACACTGGGATGATCTACAAACACGTGATCAAACCCACCTTTGTCTAACTTCCTCTCAACCTTATATTGTTGTGATCCACCTACTTGAACCTGAAAATTCACCCAAAAATTATCCTATATATTACTTTGTGAATTAAGATTCAAAATTTTCGAATTAACAAAAATCTTGGATCAAATTAGATGATCATTTGCTTCGGTTACAACCTAAAAGAAAATGTAAAGCCAAAAACAGTTTCATTGTTCCATTTGCACATGTTTTCTATCTATGACTCCATAATTAAGTACATTTCACCGCACGCAAACACAATGAGAGTTATAACTTAAAAGTTAAAACTTTAAATAACTAATTCCTAAATTGTTACTGGCACATTTGAATGCTATAATAGGCTCACAACTGTTTTATGGCGTACCCTAAGCCATGAGCATGTTTCAACCGAGGTATCCTTAATAACCATTAAGTGTTAAACGCTTTACAGGGAAGCAAACACCTCCTTAATTTTGTTATTTGGATTAACAGTCATTAAGTGTTAAATAGCTCATTCTATTTTTTTAATTTATACTTAAAATTGTCACATAGGCTTCACAACATCAACAATTAAGCAAAGAAACATCCATAAGTGTCCTATAAAATAGCAAAACAAAGAACATGAGATAATAATAATAATAATATAGAGATTTTCTTAAGCAAACTATATTGTCTTGTTTAGAGTTGTCGAAACCCGGACACTTTATTCTTCTTTTTGGGATCCAAAACCTACTTTATTGGTGACTATCTACTCGCTTGACTGATTTTTGGTCATTTCCTTCTAAGTTAATTTCATATTTTACCTGTTTGAACTTTTAGAGCTACATAAACCGAATCAACACTTTCAGATAGCAAATGGTTCTAGCTTGCAATATCTACATGGCAGGGCTGGTGACAGGTCAAAATGGTTAACTATTGATTTTAAGTCATTTGCTCCGTTTTAAGTCATTGCACCACCTTTTTGTACATAAGAGTCAATTAAAGATGGTTTTGTGTCCTGTTTGGATCACTTTTTGGGTCATTTTGCACCCTTAATGTTGGTGTTTTTCATATAAATTTTAACATTGTATGCATTAAACATTGTTACTGAGAAAAACAACTTCGAAAGACAGTTATTAAGATTTTTTGCTAATATAACTACCAAAATGAGTGAATTCCATTATTTATTGACTCACATGTACAAAAAAATAGCACACTGACTAAAATGGAAGCAATAAAAGGCACGTTGATAATTTATGCAGAAAAAGACCCAATGTTAAATGATATAAAAAGTTTACCTTCTAGACCTCATAGTTCCGAACTTTTTGCGTATTTGCTATTCTTCATCTCTGGCATCTTCAAACTCTTTGCTCGCTTTCTTTGTCTTTCTTCTACAAAGCATCATAGTAATCTAGAGCTTTCAAGTTAGGGATGAATCTGTCAATTTCTGATATCAAGTTTCCAATTTCCTGTTTGAAATCTGCCTCAACTTTCTCCCTCTCAGCAGGTCTAATGTTATTCCGAAGTGATCTACTCAATTCACTGAAATTGTAGACTGGTCCTGGGGCTGAATCAAATCAGATTTCTCCAAAATATCTTGTTTCTTTGAATTTAGTTGTGTAATAAAATTATCCTGCAAAACCAGGATGTTAAAGCCATGGCATGTGTTGAAAAACAACTATATTTAAAGAAATTTTGATCAAGAGCTAACCTTAGCATCTATTCTCTTTTATGCTTTGTAATGTTGGTTGTAGCAGCAAATAACTTTTCCTTTTTTTCATCTCCTTCTCACATGCTTCTGATTGTAATTTCCATTCTAGAGAGAGAACGAAAGGAAATGGTAAATATTGTATTGATTACAATACATGAGGAAATAGAGTAACTGATCATAAATCCTACAATGACATCATAAACTCTATTTTGGAAGAAAATGGGAGTACCTTGTACTTCTTCTTTCATTGTATCAATTTCTTGAGTTCCTTTTTCTATAGTTGATTTAAGCTCTTTTTATCTCCCATCAACCTTGACCAAAGCATTTTTTTTGGTTCTTCCTGTGATGATTATAGCTGGGCTATTCGTGCTCCAATGTCACTCTTTTTCTCATACTCTAGCCTGAAAGTCGTATCAAAAACCAATTTGAGAGCCACAACAGCAAAACAGTACACATATGATCTAATATATCTATGTATTCAATCTATTAAAAGACATAAACATCTTGCACTCTTAAACTTTAATAAATGTACTGATATTTCAAATTTGACTTAGTAGGAGTGAAACGTACTTCATTAGCTTTTACTATTAATAACAATAGTATTTTTATAACTATCCTCTAAAAAATCATTAACGTAACTTAATCAAAAACATATTCAAGCTGCTTCTACTTAATTATAGAAGAATGTACCAAAGGTATGCTTATTGCTTAGGTATATTAGTTAAACCCAAAAAGAAAAAATTTCCATAAAACATAACTTGCCTTGAAAATGAAGTGAGAAACATCGCCATATTATGAATAAATGTCTGAAAGCATAAAGAAGAGCAAAAACTATGATTAAAGCTTATTTAAATCTGTATTGCTCTAACATACCATGTCGTTTAGGTAAAATCCAAAAATCACATGCTCCTCACTATTGCCATTTGCATAAGCGTCAAGAAATTTAACGCCAAAAACAGTTTTGTTGTTTGCAATCTGTTTGACCCATTTGACAGTTCCCACTGTTAGCTAACTTTATTGATTTGGTCTGGTTGAAATAAAGGACACAATCCAAAGTGACTACAAAATCTATAGATGACTCAGAATTGACCTATAAAAGAATAACCATACATGATGCACCTTATTTGCACCTTACCTGTTATTCTTGAGAATCTGATGCCAATGGTTGCTCCTATCATTCACTAATCATTCCAAATGAACCTGTTACAACCTAAAATGCAAACAAAGTATATAAATGATTAAAGATACAAACGAATTAGAAACTCAAAACAAAACCAAATACATGAACAAAGCATATTAGAGATTACATAAATCATGCATATTGTGTATAAACTTACTCACAATCAGTGTTACTTGTACACAAAAGAGAGGATCAAATAAAACGACAAATTACCCTCTTGAAGAATTAGGTCCCAACTACGGCAATCTCTTTAGCTGTCACTTCTTGGAAACCTGTAAAAGCAATAATATAAGTATATATTAACTCTTTGATTTTATGTCATGGCTAACATAATGGGATCCGTAATTCTTTAACCGAGGCAAATATATTAAATCCAATCTGCACAAAATTAAATTGACAATATAAAAAAACACATATAGTACCTTCTCGAGCGTGTCCTTAATGGCTTCATCGTTCAGTTTCTCCCTTCCTTAGCTCAATCGATTTAAATATCACAGCATGGAACAATGGCTTGTAACCAGCCTCATAATTTCAACATAATTCTATAGTTTATTTTCCTGAAAATAACATATAGTACAACACGTGTTTTCATTCTGACATTACATCGAACACCTGGTATGCATATACAAACAAATTACATACAACTGATTTAAAACTTACTCGATTATGTAACTCCTGCAAACTACCTGCAACCGAAAACCAAAACAAACAAATTTAGTACTTATGCGATAATTACAAGTTTTAAGGTATGGACAGCAAAATTATCATTCGCATAGATCGAATTTGAAGGGAATCATTGATATTGGAGCGTAAAAAGAATTTCAATGCTTTAATTAGTTAGCAAAAATAGGTAAGTTGAATAAGAGAATTGAATGAGTTTCTTGAATGAGGGGGAGTGTGTACAATTGATGGTGGTGTTATTGCATACCAAAAATAGTGAAAGTGATGGAGGCGTTACAAAATTGGTGAGTTAAGAATGAGAATTTCATTGTCTGAGTTAATTAGTTTCCAAACATATGAGCATTGACTTACCCAGTAATTTTTGATGAAAAGTATTGAAGGAAGAATGGCAATGGTGTGTTGTACATAATAAATGACTGACCAATCACAACAAAGACACATCAGCAAATTAATTATTTTTGTTGCTTTAATGACTTGTAAATTATTCACGTTTATTAGATAGTATAGATTGAATAGTTTTGCAATATTTTTAAAAAATATTTAGGTCATTATATCATTACTTACTCATTTAGAAGTAAGTGGCTCGGAAGTGTCATTTATACACGAACTCTTGGCAGTTATTTTAGTTGCCGTTATTTCAATGAAAATTCTTGCTATTCTTTAGAAGCTAACTTTCCTTACATTGAATATCAACAGTGTTATCTTTAAAAGTTTTTGGTATTTGAGTTTTTAGCCGTAGGGTCGTAGGGATGCGCTGTTCTAATATGTGTTTCATTTGCTCAATATAAATTAGTCTACTACTAGGTTGTTTTTTTTTAACCAGCAACAAGACCTTAGGGAAAGAGCTTAAAACTTGACTATTATTTCCATTGTTGATGCGTACAATGGGAAAATATTATACATGCTCCAACACAGGTGCAACTAAAATACCTGATGTCAAATAACATGAGTCGAATGGATATCTACTAGGAAACCTTATATACTCATTTTTGGCAACATGATTGTCTTGCAAAGATAATGGGCAAACGAATTTAACTACTATGCATGTTAGCCAACAAATTAAGTTGAAATATTGTGGACCAGTGATTCTTTTTGAACTTTTGCATTCCATTATTGAATTAAAAGTGTAGAGGAGATCAGGAGAACAAGATTAAATGGAAATAACCTTTTGACGGTTCTTTGTATTGTTACTAAGAGCCCCTCCTTTGAAATGGGCCGAAATTAATGTATCACAGCTCACTAGCCTTGGTTAGATCTTCTAGCCCAAGTTTTTAATATCGTCTATTATTTAATTTTGTTTCTTTTAAGAAACAACAAAAAGTTAACAGTAGTTCGAGGGTTTAATTTCATCGCATAATGTGAGTTTTATAGTAACATGCGCCAGTAAAGTTATGTCGTGTATATTTAAGTGACTTATGATAAAATATTACTGAGTGTCAGTTTTACAAATAAATCACAATTTGATAGAAGATCTAACAAAAACATTGATGAGATATCTAGTCTTAAACTGCGGTCTTTGGGATGAAGCTCGATCAATGAAAGAAAAATGGCTAAGTTTGTCCCACATTGGTTGGTAAGCAATCTATTGATGTCTTTATAAGTAATATTAGTAATGGTTGTCTAAAATCTTTATAATGTTGTTGGAATAAGAAAGCATGTATTATGAAGGAGGAGTTGTTTGTAAATGCATAGATCCTTCTTCCTAATGCCCTTTTCATATTCTAAAAATATTTTTTTACATCATTTTTGAAATAATAGGCAATGCATCTAAATGAGATTCATCTAATTTAAGTCAATGCATCTTAAATGTGTGTTTTAGTTACTTATCACCCTTCTCATTTGGTTATGTCGAGTACTTTTGCTCAATCCTTTCTTCAATAAATATGGTTTTAGATTAAACGTTAGGAAACACATGGTAAACCCGTTTGTCTTGGTTTTTCCGCTTCCTTTATATAACAAAATTCGTTTGTGCTTTATCGATCGTTACATTTTATTTGTAATTCCAGTTACTTTTGTTGTAATTTACATTTAGGTATCTCTTTTTATGTAATTGTGAGTATCATTTATGGTATGGATATATTCCCATACACTGCAATTGTAACACACTAGGCAAATCCCACATCGGTTGTGGCCTGGAGAGATGTTGGGTTCATAAGATAACATTCGTCTTACAATGACAAAACGCGTTTTGTGGTCTACTGCGAATGGGGTTCTTAGGAACTGGTAGTTAAGCGTGCTCATGTGAGTGAGAGTAGCACTGGTATGGGTGACCTGCCGAGAAGTCTCACATGAGGGCCACAAAGCAAAGCCGTGAGCCTACGGGCAAAGCGGACAATATTGTGGTCGGAGTAGGCGCCAGGCGGGATGTTACAGCAATCATGGAGCATCTTTGATTACAAATGCAAATGATTCTTTAGCAAATCACAATCTGTGGTACATCATATTGAAAAGGGATATAAGGACTTGTTTTACAAATGATTTTCTTCACATTTGGGTTCTCTACTCACCCGTATATTTGTTCTCATGATTCTCATGGTAATAAATTCAGAATTGAAGCTTTAGATGGTCTAAAGTTACAATTTGCTTAACTGATATAATACATAAATATTTCATAGAAAAGCATTTCTTGATACGAAATGAGCATGAATTTAAATGGACTGAACTGTCACTTTGATCGCTGAAAAGCCTAAAACCAAGATGGTAAAAATAGCGTAATTGAAGAAAATGATTTGACTTCTAGTAGTACATGAAACAACGTAGTCTAACTTGTATCTTTGTTAAAGACGCAAAATTATGAAGCTTGTGCAAAATACATCCTCATACCAAAGAATCTTGTAACAGAACTACAAACCTCCACTAATCCGCTCTAACAAAGACGAAGACGCCACAGACACCATAACTTACAATCTACATGCTTGTGAGGGATTCGTGCACCAGTTATGCGCCATGAAGTGATTGCCTCTTATGCTCTATTTAACACCTAAAAATGTCATAAGCTGAACTTCATCACAGATTGATGAAATATTAGATACATTTACATTGCTCTCGAATACCCTCTTAATTTTGGAACGCCACACTTGAAAAAGCATCGTCCAACACACCGCTTCCTAATCAATCAACTGAAAGAGCAAACACCCATATTCCACCATTTAAATTTTTTTATCCCAACTCATGATAACTCTATCGCATCGAACAGAACAATGGTCACCGAATGGAGATCAACACCCGAGATGTAGCCAATCAAACACCTGTACCCTTCTTTGTTGAAGACACCATATGAAAACAAAAGTAGAAAACTAGAAGTGAAACTAATAAGGGAATGAGCACAAATGCTTGTTAACATGATCATCGAAAGAAAAAACTCATGATAACTCTATCGCATATCTCCTTCTGTAAGTAATGCGTTGTGTTACTCTAAAATATTATTTTTTACAATATTATTTTTTACGTTTTCTTTACGCTACGCACACGCAAGTTTTTTAATACTAATACTAGTGTGTCATATTTCCAAAAAAACATATTGTCCTTGTAAAACCACGTTTAATTTTCCTATCTCCTTCTGTAAGTAATGCGTTGTGTTACTCCAAAATATTATTTTTTACAATATTATTTTTTACGTTTTCTTTACGCTACGCACACGCAAGTTTTTTAATACTAATACTAGTGTGTCATATTTCCAAAAAAACATATTGTCCTTGTAAAACCACGTTTAATTTTCCTATCTCCTTCTGTAAGTAATGCGTTGTGTTACTCCAAAATATTATTTTTTACAATATTATTTTTTACGTTTTCTTTACGCTACGCACACGCAAGTTTTTTAATACTAATACTAGTGTGTCATATTTCCAAAAAAACATATTGTCCTTGTAAAACCACGTTTAATTTTCCTATCTCCTTCTGTAAGTAATGCGTTGTGTTACTCCAAAATATTATTTTTTACAATATTATTTTTTACGTTTTCTTTACGCTACGCACACGCAAGTTTTTTAATACTAATACTAGTGTGTCATATTTCCAAAAAAACATATTGTCCTTGTAAAACCACGTTTAATTTTCCTATCTCCTTCTGTAAGTAATGCGTTGTGTTACTCCAAAATATTATTTTTTACAATATTATTTTTTACGTTTTCTTTACGCTACGCACACGCAAGTTTTTTAATACTAATACTAGTGTGTCATATTTCCAAAAAAACATATTGTCCTTGTAAAACCATGTTTAATTTTCCTAGAAATAACATGGTAAAACTAAAGACTCAAAACGTCATTTCAATTGAGTTCTATAGAAGGCGCATAGTAAAGAAGTGATAGCAATGTCATGTTACACATCTCCGCGAGCATTTTCTTCAATAATCACAATCTGATAATTTGTGGTACATCATGATGAAAAAAGAATAAAAAGACTTTTAGGTGCATTTTCACCCCTTCTCTATGTATGATTCTCATCTTTTGTTACAACATTGGTTCTAATGTTTGCCGATAAACCGATATCATATATACTAATATACTGTCATAGAAAAGTTTTACTTGATTTGAAATGAGCATGAAAATGGACTTGGAACCGTTACTTAAACTGGTAAAAATACTAATACCATGATCGTAAGAAACAAAGTAATTGAAGAATGATAATTTGTGGTCTAAGTAGTACCTTCGTAAGAGACTCAATACCATGGAAACTGGGAAAAAATAGATAAATCTGAATTATAATTTTACTGGAAGCTAACTTTTCTTACATTGAATATCAACAGTGTTATCTATAAAAAAATCTGGTATTTGAGTTTTTAGCCGTACGTAGGGATGTGCTGTTCTAATATGTGTTTCACGTGCTCAGATCAATATAAATTAGTCTATTAAGTTGTTAAAGTGCATTAAAGATTTAAAACACGACTATTATTTCCATTGTTGATAGGTACAATGGGAAAAGATTATACATGCTCCAACACGGGTGCAATTAATAATACTTGATGTCAATTAACACTAGTCGAATGGATATCTACTAGGAAACCTGATATACTCAGTTTTGGCAATATGATTGTCTTGCAAAGATAATGGGCAAGCGAACTTAACTGCTATGCATGTTTTTTTTAGTGCAAAAGGTGAATATATATTTACTTCCAAAATTACATAATATCATCAGCTTTTGGGACATGCCCCCAAAACTGATATAACAGCTCATTCAAACAAACATTCATCCTAGTCACAGATACTTATAACAACAAAAGTACATTCATGAAACATTCATTCTGCCTTATTCTGAATCTTTCCCATTCACCTTATAATTGCACTTTAACCATCCAGTATACATTTCCAGCTTACTTCCCTTCCTAAGTCACTCAACCAGCACCCACAGTGACAGAGTTAGGAGAAGTTACTGGCTTCACTGGGAACCCATACCCTTCCCATCAAGAGCTCTTCTAAGTAACCTACATTTCCATCTTTTAAGAATGGCTTCAGTTACTTAGAAACACATACCTTGATAGAAGCCAACCATTCCTCCTGTGGTGGTATATTGAGAGGACCAAGAAGGTTCATCTTTCACACCTCTCTATTCCTCTCATCATACACCACCCTACTAGATCACTTACCCTTCACAGTGGCAACCCTTCCTTATGGTACATTCTTCCAATGTAGACCTCCTTCTTTTCACCATGTACTCAATAAATTCCTCCCAAGGCCAATCTATTAGTACATAGCTACTCACAAGGTACAGTCATATTGGAAAAACTCCAAGATACAAGGTATTGAACACACTGTAGTGATCTAACTGTATTTAGGGAACCAGCAATATACATAGATGCTGTATACCATAACCCAAGGATTACTTAGGCACCATGTGATGGAGTTTTGAACACCACTTCCCATTCCTCAGCTACTTTAATTGTATTGTTTGATTTTTTGACAGTTAAGGAAAGTAGCTGCAGTTTCACTTTCTCCACAATAATGCTTAGCAACACTTGTTCATCTACTGCTTCTCCAGTGAAAATTCTTGTGTTCCTTTCCTTCCATATGTGATACACAGCAGTAGCCAGTGTTATTCTAGCTAGAACACTGTCAATATTGTTGTTACAAGGAGCATTGGCAAATTGCTCTGTTACATTTTCCCATGCATCAGTCAACCATTCTTTCCTCATCTTCTTTTTAAGTCTGCTCCAAATGTACTTGGAGTATTTGCATTCAAAGAATAGATGATTGTGAGAATCTTGAACTTCATTGCAAAGAGAACATTTCATATTTGGATCATTATTCCACTTCCTTATTCTGTCTTGGGTCTGCAGTTTGCATTTCATAGCCATCCATAGAATAAAAGCCATCCTAGGATTACATTGAGAGAACCACACCACCTTATGCCATCTAACAGTACTTCCAGTTTGACTAAGAGTATTGTAGACAATTGTTGTTGAGTAATCCACAATCTTTCCACTTTTATCGTTCCAAACAGCATGGCCATTGTTGTCATTGCATACATGATCCTTAATTTTGTCTCTAAGATCTAGAAGAACCTTCCAAATCCAGCCATCATTATACTTCTTTTGAACTTCCCATATACTTTTCCTTTTCAGCTTAACTATGTTCACCCATTTTACCCATAAAGAGTCTTTGCTAGCTGCTATATTCCAGAGATTTTTGATCAAAAGAGCCTCATTCCAATCACTCAGTAATCTTAACCCCAAACCACCTTCACATTTAGGCCTGCAAACAGAGCTCCAAGCAACCTTTGCAGATCCATTTTTCAATTTCCCTTTGCACCATAGAAATCCTTTTAGAACCCTATCAATGTCCTGAGTAACACTTTTTGGAATTAAGAATACTGCACCCCAATAAGCACTTAATGAAGATAGAACAGAAGCAATAAGTTGTAGTCTGCCAGCATATGAAAGGTAACAGTTTTTCCAATCTTCCACTTTACTTTTGACCTTATCAATGAGCTTTTTACATTCTTTAGCACCAATTTTCTTAGAGATGAGTGGGACACCAAGATACTTAACTGGTAATTTCCCAACATTAAAAGGAAGAATGTTGAGAATCTCAGTTATTACCTCAGCTTGCACATTACCAAAGAAAATAGTGCTTTTACTCATGTTTGGTAACAAGCCAGAGATGTTACTGAACTCCATTAATGCTTTCTTCACAGTCTTGATAGATTCAACATTTCCTTTACATACCACAAGCAAATCATCAGCAAAACAGAGGTGTGTTAACTTCATTTCCTTGCATCCCACATGATATCTGAATTTGTCATTAAGCTGAACATTCTTGGCCATGAGCAAAGTCAATACTTCCATTACTAGAGTAAACAAATAAGGTGATATTGGATCACCCTGTCTAAGCCCTCTCCCACTAGTAAAGTATCCTTTCCTTTCACCATTTATGTTGATAGAAAACTTAGCAGTGGTAACACAAGTCATGATCCAGTCAACTATCTTATAATGAAAACCAAACTTGATTAAAATTTTCTTTAAGAACTTCCAGTCAACTGTGTCATAAGCTTTTGCTATGTCAATCTTCAAACAGCATCTTCTTGGACCACTTTTCCTATCATATCCTTTCAATAACTCCTGAGTAATGAGAATATTATCTTGTATAACTCTTCCTTGAATAAAAGCACTTTGATTCAAATTCACCAATTTCTGCAATCCCCTCTTTATTCTTTCTGTTAGGATTTTACTGATGCATTTATAGATCACATTGCAGCAAGCAATGGGTCTATAATCAGTAACTCTACTAGGATTACTTACTTTTGGAACTAGAGAAATGATTGTTGCATTAACTTCACCAAGTAATTTCCCAGTTCTGAAGAATTCTTTCACTGCTTCACATACATCCTTCCCAACCACAGTCCAAGCTTTTTTGTAAAATACAGAAGTGTATCCATCAGGACCTGGAGCTTTGTTGTCTCCAATGTTAAACATGGCATCTTTTATTTCTTCATCAGTCACTTCTTTCACCATTTCCTCAGCTTCTTCATGATTCAGAGTAGTACCAAACACTCCCTCAGTATTCCAGTTTTCCTCAATATTATTAGCAGCCCCAAGAAACTTATTAAAATGATTCACAAACAATTCCTCCATTTGCTTTCCTTCAATTACATTACCCAATTCATCACACACACTTGAAATCTTGTTGTACTGTTTCCTGCTCTGCAACATCTTATGAAAAAATTTATTATTTCTATCACCCAAACTTATCCAGTCTACTTTGGCTTTTTGAAACAATAAACTTTCTTCATCATTAACAGCTTCATTATAATCATTAAGAGCATTGACTTCCTGTTGTTTGAGAATGGGGCAATGAGGATTAGAGTTAAGGTTAAGCTGAGTTTGCTTCAAATTATCTCTGCACATCTCTACCCTTTTACTTAAATCTCCATTCTGCCAGTTCATTTTGTTCAGCTTGCTCTTCAAATTCTTCATTTTCTTTACCAACTTAAACATTTTACATCCATGTATCACAATGTCCCATTCATCTTTCACCAAAGGCAAAAATTCTTTCTTATTCCCAATGAAATTAGCAAACTTGAAAGGCCTGACTTTCTTCTCCAAGCTCTTAGGAAAACTGACTATTACAGGGCTATGATCAGATACCATGTAAGGAAGAAATACAGCTTCAGCATTTGGGAAATCATGAATGAATTTCTCATTAACCATTGCTCTATCCAGTTTTTTGAGAATACTGTTTTGAGGGTTCAATGGTGACTTAATCCATGTATAGAATACACCAGAGCTACATAAATCTTCCATCTCCACCTCATTAACACAGTCTATGAAATCTTGCATATCATTAGTTATGACAGACCCACCAGCAGAGTGTTCCACAGTCTTCAATGTTACATTAAAGTCACCCATCATTACCCATGGCCACCCTAAAGTAATTCTCTTAGCAGTACATATTTCTTTCCATGCTTCCTTCCTTTCTCTCCCTGTATTTGAGGCATAGACAAAACTACAGTACAACTTAGTTTTAGTATGTTTTATCTCCACCAAGCATAACATTGTTTGTCTTGAACTATACATCACCATAAGATCAACTATGTCACTATCCCAACCTACCACAATTCTACATCCATTCAAACTGTGTCCTACATTAGAAACCCAACTCCAATTTCCAAAAGCATTTTCACAAACTTTCTGTAACTTTTGAGGCTTCACATGAGTTTCTAAAATAGCACAAACCTGAATTCTTCCTTCCCTAATTAATTTCCTAACTTCTTTTTGTTTTTTCAACTTATTCATACTTCTAATATTCCATGAACCAATTTTAAAGTCCATATTATTATTACTAGCCATATTAACACTATCTAATAATGACCCATAAGAAAAAGATCAATTCAGAATATTCTTACTCTTTCCAGCAACTACATTAGCAGCCATGGATTGAGCAATCCCATTCCCACTTTCATATACATCTTCTGAATTCCCATTTGCATCCTCTTGTTCTTTCAACCTATCCACCTCCCATTGCTTTTTGAAATACATATGCATATCATCAGTCCACACTTCTTTGTCAATACTAGTAGGTTGCTGCTTCTTATTCAGAAATTGATCCACAATACTTCTACCTTTGAGCACTCTCATTTCAGGGTCATCATTATCATCAATAGTGTTTAGAGCTGCATATTTGTTATTATTTGCAGAAGTACTACTGGATGGCTTCTCATTTCTCCTCTGCTCATTATTACTACTATCCTGTTTTTTGTTCATATTTCCCCCATCAGCAGTCTTTTCACCCTCCTTCTGCAAATCTTTCTTCCTGTACTCCTGCCTATTATAACCATTCCTATATCCCCCATATTTATATTGTTGTTTCCATTGTTGTTCCTTGTTTACATTCTTTTCCTTAGCTGCTTTTTCAGCCTCTACCTTAGCTTTGATTTCTTCCTCAGACCTTGGCCTTTTAGTACATTTCCCCATATTATGTCCAAACACATTACAATGCTCACACACCTCTGGTTTCCAATCATAGGCCACTTTAACATCCTTAGTACCCTTAATTGTTTCATTCTTATCAGCATATTCAATCTTAATACTATCCTTTATCTTCTTTGTAGCATCAAGTTCCACTAGTACCCTAGCATAATCAGTTTTTCCCACCCCAAATTGACACATCCTAGCAGTAATCTCATCCATCATTAGAGGTTTACCCAAGCAACTTGATAGAGCACTAATCCCTTCCATACTCCATGCTTCCATAGGTATGGCTAACAGCTTAATCCACACAGGTATTTTCTTAGGTTCTATTTTCTGCATTCCTATCTCTGGATCCCACCTCATCACAATCATAGGCCTATTATTCACCATCCATGGCCCTTTATCCAACACCTTAAGCATACTCTCCTCATCTTTGAACTTAAACAAATTCACACCACTATTATTCACAATGACCTCCCTCAAACCAAATTTACTCCACATTCTCCTGATATGGTACCTAAGTTCATGAATCATCATATTCTGACCAACAAACTGCCCACAAATTGTATTCTTCCATTTGATGCTACCCTTATTCACAATTTCCTCATTAAACACAACTGTTTCAATGCCTTCCTCATTCAAATTTGGTGCAATGTAAATCAGTTTTTTGTTCACACTATTTGCATCATTTTTAACCATGTTAGCATATGACACATTATTACCATTACTAGAATCAGCAACAGCAGCAGAATTACACTTAGCACTATTCACAGCAACATCATCACTGTTATTTTTATTATGAGTATTAGAACTTGGAGTACTTACAGTGTTATTCATCTCACCATCAGCAAAGCTCTCTGCTCCCTCACCATTCCCAACTACAGTATCCTTATTCACTCTTACATCACTAACAGTTTCACCATTAACATTCCTATCCTTACCACTGCTACCTTCAACCACATCTCCCTTATTCTTCTCATTTCCCTCCAATTCACTTCTCCCCCCATTATTATCACACTTACCACCCTCAGAACCCTTCTTACTTGTATCCTTCTGTTTCTGACTCATAGCACTCACTACGAAATCATTATACTGCTGTGGAAGCTTAACTTGCCTTTTATTTAGTTTCTTTTTGTTAGACATGATTAAAAAACTAAACGTTCAACCTATCAAGCTTCAATTTCATGTTTTCATTCAAATTCATCGATATTGAATTTTGGCGCCAAAATTCAATAATCAATCAACTCAATTACACCGTAAAATTTGGGGAAAATTAGTGCATAATGTGCGGAATGAAATTCTGAATCAAACTATCGGATTGGATTATTGAAACACGAATTAAATCAAGCAGGATCTAAGAAAAACACGAGATTTTAAATGGTGGAAATGGCGGGAATTCAGTTAGAAGAGAGAGAATTCAGTTAGAAGAGAGAATAATAGTTAACTGCTATGCATGTTAGCCAACAAATTAAGTTTACATATTGTGGACCAGTGATTCTTTTTGAATTTTTGCATTCCATTATTGAATTAAAAGTGTAGATTGATTTTTCTTAAGATATTGAGGCTGGCGAAGCTTCTGTTGAGGAGAACAAGATTAATGGAAATAAGCTTTTGACGGTTCTCTGTAAGTTTGTATTGCTACAAAGAGCCCCTCCTTTTAAATGAGCCGAAATTAATTTATCACAACTCACTAGCCTTGGTTAGATCTTTTTTTAGCCCAAGTTTTTTTAATATCGTCTATTATTTGTTAAATTTTGTTTCTTTTAAGAGACAATAGAAATTTTGGTTAGATCTTTTTGCCCAAGTTTTATTAATGTGAGTTTTGTAGTTATGTCATGTTTTACAAATAAATCATAATTTGATAGAAGATCTAACAAAAACATTGATGAATGTTCTACATATAAAGTCTTAGTAACATGTCTAAAATGGAGCTAATTAATTTATGTGAGATATCTAGTCTTAAACTGCGGTCTTTGGGATGAAGCTCGATCAATGAAAGAAAAATGGCTAAGTTTGTCCCACATTGGTTAATCTATTGATGTCTTTATAAGTAGTAATATTAGTGATGGTAATATAAAATCTATAAGAAAGCATGTATTCTGAAGGAGGAGCTGTTTGTATGAAAATGCATAGCTCCTTATTTAGAGTATTCCTTTCATATTTCAAAAATACCTTTTTGCATCTTTTTCACTTCAAATAATTTACTTATCATCCTTCTCATTTGGTTATCTTCAGTACTTTTGCTCGATCCTTTCTTCAATAAATATGGTTTTAGATTAAACGTTAGGAAACACATGGTAAATCCGTTTGTCTTGGCTTTTCCGCTTCCTTTCGCATGTGCTTTCTCGTTACATTCTATTTGTATTTCCAGTTACTTATGTTGTAATTTACATTTATGTGTCTGTTTTTATGTAATTACGAGTATCATTTATGGTATGGATATATTCCCATACACTGCTATCATGGAGCATCTTTGAGAATTTAAAGGTTTTAACTATGATTACAAATGCAAATGAGTCTTTAGCAATGACAATCTGTGGTACATCATAATGAAAAGGGATATAAGGACTTGTAAGTGCATATCTCTTCATATTACCTTGAAGATGATTGATTGTGTAAGAATCAACATCTTGCTTTACAAATGATTTTCTTCACATTTGGGTTCAGCCGTATATTTGTTCTCATGATTCTCGATCGTAATCAATTCAGAATTGAAGCTTTAGATGGTATAAAGTTACAATTTGCTAAGCTGATATAATACATATATATTTCATAGAAAAGCTTTTCTTGATTCGAAATGAGTATGAATTATAAATGGACTTGGAAGTTGGAACTGTCACTTTGATCGCTGAAAAGCCTAAAACCATGATGGCAAAAATAGCGTAATGGAAGAAAATGATTTGACTTATAGTATATGAAATGATGTAGTCTAACTAGTATCTTTGTTAAAGATGCAATATTATGAAACTTGAGCAAAATACATCCTTAGTGTTTAAGTGTGGAACCCATCCTATTCTTTTGGAAGGCAAGGATATTACTCCATGGCGGCGTATATAAAAAGCTGGAAACCTCATACCAAAGAATATTATGTATCTAACAGAACTTCAAACCTCCACTAATCCACTCTAACAAAGACGAAGACGCCACAGACACCTGAAATTACAGTCTGCATGCTTGTGAGGGATTCGTGCACTAGTTGTGCCATGAAGTGATTGCCCATTTTGCTCTATTTAACACCTAAAAAATGACATAAGCTGAACTTCATCACAGATTGATGAAAGATTAGATACATTGCTCTCGAATACCCTCTTAATTTTGGAATGCCACACTTGAAAAAGCATGGTCCAACACACCGCTTCCTAAACAATCAAACTGTAAGAGCAGACACCCATATTCCACCATGTAAATTTTTTTATCCCAACTCATGATAACTCTATCGCATCGAACAGAACAATGGTCACCGAATGGAGATCAACACGCGAGATGTAGCCAATCAAACACCTATACCCTTCTTTGTTGAAGACACCATATGAAAACAAAAGTAGAAGATTAGAAGTGAAACGAAAGCAATGAGCACAAATGCTTCTTTTTTTTTTGAACGGCGGGGATTATATTAAAGCACAAATGCTTCTTAACATGATCATTGAAAGAAAAGGTCCATTCAGATCAAATAGACCCACTTGACAGGCCTTGGTGAGAAAATAGTATGTTGTTAGCCCAAATTGTTAAATTATTGTCTACTTACTTATTTTTGTTTCAACAGACAAGCCGAAAGTTACATAGTTCTTAGGTTTAATGTCATCACATAATGTGAACTTTGTAGTATCATGTGACAGTAGAGTCATGCCATGTAATTTATTGACTAATGATAATATAAAATCACTTTTACAGAAAGTAAAATCAAAATTTGATTCAAGATCTATAAATACTGTTGATACAAAAGTTGGGCCTTTCGTTGATATTGAGTTCTACACCTACCAGAATATACAAATTGCTTGATATAGTCTGAAACCTGCGCACTAAGAAATAAAACAAAACAAAGATATGAGCTTATCGAGGGATTGTTTCCCCCGATTATCCTCCGGCGTGAGTAGTAAAGTAATCGTAGTTTAGGGTTGTATAGTAGTTTTTAGGGTTACGTGCAGCTAAATCGTACGCTTTGTGAGGGTTAGGTCCCCTCTATTTATAGTAATACCGATAAGGGTTACTTGTTCCTTACTCCAAAAGGCGTATCCGCCTTATATCGGATATTTGGAAATATCCTCCTAATTTTAGAAGATATCCTTTATCCGTTCCATAAATACGTATTGGGCTTTCCGGGCCCTCAAAAACAAAAAAGAATAGAGGCCCGGGCTAAACGTAATTTAACGTGCCATCAATAGAATCAGTCCTCGAAAAAAAACACAGAACGGAGGAGGAAAGCGAAACAAGAAGAAGGAGAACATGGCCACTAGGTAAATACGGAATAGGCTCCCCAGACCACGAAAAATGGCCCCGAGCAAGCCACACAATACAGTATTTTAATAGAGAACAACGGAATAAAGGATCATCAATAATCTTTAAATTAGGAGGATAGTCTTCCAACATATCCATATACGCGGATACGCCTTGGCGTAAGGAACAAGTAACTTATCCGTTACTCTACCTATAAATAGAGACGACCTTAACCTCACAAAGGGGCAGGTACGTTACTCCAACTACCACGTAGACCCTAGACTAATATACCAACCACTAAACTCACGATTATACCTCTCCACAGCCGGAGGACTAATCGGGGACAACCAATCCCCTCGATAAGCCATAACGGTGTTTGTTTTAATTCTTAGATGCGCAGGTTTCGATCGACTATCAAGCAATTGATACCGGGCAGCGGAACTCAACAAGGAAAGCCCAAACTTCTTTGGGTTTTGTATCAACCAGTATTCTACTAGATCTTGAATAAATTTTTGAATTTTAGCTTTCATGGTACAAAGTGATTTTATATTATCATGTCCAATGTAAATAAAAATTTACATTGGCATGACTCTACTGTCACAAATAATAACATAAAAAACAACAAGTTTCA
>LBNU01038117.1:30979-72206 GCA_014162995.1 Artemisia annua | reverse complement strand
ATATATATATAGATAAGTATATATATGTATAGGTATAAAATCTAGAGGAAACAATAAGCCAAGCAAACTCACATAAATACTAGAGATTAAACTAAGCATGCATTTCTAGACAAGGAAATAAAAGGAAATGTGTACCTTGCGTCTTCAATGCGTTTATCTTCAAAGTCTTCAATGAATAGTTCGGAATAGTAATGACAACTTAATTTACCAAGCTTGTATGGTGAATTATCTACGTTGGTCCCCATTGTCTCATTTGACCAAAGTTGTTTGATCCGAACATGTTTTGTATTTGATTTGGGTGCATATACGGTGGAAACATTCCCCACGGATTGAAGTTCCACATTTGTTGATTATTGTTAAAGTTTCGCCTATTTTGGTTTGCTCTAGTTTGAGGAGTTTTAGACCTAGGATAGGAACTTATTTGTTTTCTAGGTGGTGGAGTTTTGGATCTCATTTTTGGTTTAAAAGGTTCGGCATCGGGTTTAAAGATGTTTTACGAACACTTTTAACTTCTTCATCACTAGCGATAGGAACTAATCTATCTTTTAAGAATATATATTTTGGTTTTGATTTTAATGGTTTAGATTCACTAGTTTCACTTTCAAATTTTACACTTTTTGTTTTACTAGTTGAAGCTTCATTCGTATCATATCCTAAACCGGTTTTATCTCTTGATGATCTTTGATTGCTAATTAATCTTTTAAGTGATTTACTACTATTTTCAAATTTCTCTAGTTTATTTACTTCTTCCTTGAGTTGTTTATTTTCCTCTTCAATAACTATACAATTTTTACAATCACATAAATTTTCTTTGCCTTTTTCTAGATTATTTAGTTTAGCTTTTAACTCAATTATTTCATCTTTTAGTTGGTTATTAGTTTGTTTTAGTAGTTTGTTTTTAACCATTACTTTTTGTCTTTGAAAAGAATTCCTTGATACATTAAGATCATTCGAAACTCAACAGGAATCATGAGATATCACAATTATCACTGACCTAGTTGTCAAGATTCTATCATCTCGAAAGTACCAGCCTACCCGAAATTACAAGATTCGTATCGATATAAATGCTCACTAAGCAACACTATAAAGATGAATCCAGCCTTCTAAACCGGATTATAGAACCTTCAAGTGAACATGATCTCACCAATAGGCATTATCCAAATTGGATGTTAGACATCAACGCATACATATAGACATACCCACCCGACTATTTCATCATTTTTTTAATGCCTACACTTTTCAATGAATTCCCTCCAAACTACAATTATACAAATCATACATCTTGTAAGAAATATTTTTCTAAGACACTTATCGCTTTGACAAGCAATTCCTTTTGGTCAATCTTTTATAAAACTTGTGACAGATTACAACAATAGTTATCACATGAACATAAGGATCACACCATTTGAGAGCACTTTATGGTCGAAGTGCTAATCACTTATTGACAGACCGAAGTCGGAAAAAGCCCAATTCACTAGTCCAACACATATTCATGAAACAAGCAAGAAGTGATTATTCGATGAATTACTCATCTTTCAATAGAAGAAATCCAACTCAATGACAAACTTGAACCTTGTGGAGGAACCAATAGAAATCATGGACTGTAAGGTCATACAATGAAACAGAGTCAAATTCTATCATGAAATTCGCGAGAATTCCCGAAGAAGTCCCGAGTATACTAGGGTACGGGAAGACCAAAAGCGATTCAATTATCCACATCATTTTACCAATACCACTCCCGAGACCAACATGAACCGAATCCAGGGACTGGATTCCTGTTAGGAGGGGAGAATGTCACAATTCTCCATTTCAGGCCAATTTTCCTTATTCCCGACATTTCCTATTCATTGAATTTCAATTCAACATTTCACGTAAACAGGGTTTACGGGTATCCATTTGACGAGACCGGGTAGGTTAAGTCACATTGTCAACCATCGTACATTTTCTAGACTAGGGTTAGTCTACATTGCATCACGACATCATTTGCATTCTATTCCACTCGTAGATATATATTTTCAAGTTACCATTATTTATTTATTTGTATATAAATAATAAGACAAGTTATTAGTTTTTAACCTAATGTACCAAACAAATTCCACTAGAGCACTAATATATTTTTATATTAGTTATTTTTCCACTAAGGTTATAAAACTATATATTATTTATTTTTGGTGGTTAACCAAATAATAAACCTTTACTTGAACTATATACAACAAGAATTGTACCAACAAAGCAATACCTATCAAAATACCCAATGTTTATGAAAATTATATTTTTATAATTTTTACAACTTTATTATATCCCGTATTGTCCCGTTATATTTTCTTTTTAATTAACCCGGTACCCGATAACGTTAAAATACCAAAACTATGCACTAAACGGTACCCCGTAAAATCAAGTGGGACAAAAACAATGACAATATCCCCACCTCTTTGAGGTGGCCGGTTTTGGGGTGTCATAAGACACATGTCTCCACCTAAATTAACATACAAATACCATTAATCACCAACAAAAACACATACATGCAAACTTATAACATTTTAGAGAGAAGAAAATCAAGTTTTCTCTTCCTTTTTCTTTGTGGTGTACGGCAAGAACAACAACAACAAAGAGAACCATCATTTTTCACAAGATCAAGTCTTACTCATGTCTCATTAGTAGTCTATTACAAGGTTTTGAAATAGAAACCTATAGATTTGTTAGGTTTTTTTTTTAAAAAAACAACAAATCACCACCACTTCAAGTAAGTTTACCAAATTCATTTTCATAATTTTATTAAATTTCATCAAGGTTCATGTATTTTTATTGTCTATGTACAAGCATGTAAAAATCTATACCACAAAACTTATGTTTTATATCATTTTTATCTATAAAATGAATTACTTGTGAGCCTATGGAAAAATGATTGAAAAATGATGCTAGGGAACCCATGACACCCTAGGAAGGTGTATGGTAGATTAAGGGATGTTTTGTTGTTGTTGGTGATGAATTTGGACAAGTTACAAACCATGAAAACCATTTTTAACACTATATATAAAGCTACTGTCCCTTTTTGCAAAACGTGGTAAACTCAGTGAGTTTTGGTTAATTTTGGACCCAAGAACTAGAAAATACATTCCTAGACGAAACTATGGCCGCTTGAATCACTAAAAACGGACTTAAGACGAAGAAGTTATGCCAAAAACAAAATATACTAACTATAAAGATTTTCCGGAAAATCCTTTGCTGATGTACGAAATTGTTTGACCAAAAACGAGCCTTAGACCTTTTCAAAACTTGCCAAACTATTGAAAATATGTTAGTATATATTTTTACCTTTTCGGGGATATAAAGAACATGAAAATCGGCCTTATAACGAGTTAGTTATGAGTTTTCGAAAGATTATTTTCACTAAAATACCAACAGCACTTTACTCAGAAAATATTCTAAGTATAACCAGGAACTTTGTAAACACCCATGTTTGAGCCCATTTTTCCTTCAAATGACTCAGTTCTGGAGTTGGGACTCCAAGGAACAAAAGTTAGTATACCTGGAATACTTTTCAAAACAATTGACCTTTTGTCATTTGGACAAGTAACCTGCATTTGGTGACCACTCAAAGTTTCATAAAAACAGACCAGAAATGGCAGATTTGGCCTAAACACCCAACTTTACGACTGTTTATCTAAAAATCCATACACAATTGGGAGAAACTCCAGTGCTAAGACCTCTAGGTATTGTGACAAGGTTTCCAGAAATGTAAAGCTTATTCCCTAATTCATATCCTACTGTATTCTACAACTAGTTTTCCGAGGCCATTTGAGCCGTTTTCAGAAATTGACTAAGTGTTGTATCTTACGTCTAAAAGCTAAATTTCATTATATTTCCCTATATAACTACCGTATAACATTATTAAACCATATAAACATGTAATAATCACCATGACCTTATACGAAGATGTAATTTATATTTTCGCCAACAATATATATTTTGAATACAAAACGAGTGGTATAGATTATAGTGCAAGTGCATACATGAACCCATTTCATAATCTAAAGTAGATTACATGCATTCATTTTAGGTTGCGGCTAGGAGTTGCACCTCATTACTTCAGTTCATACATTCCATATTATGCCATTCCTTGAGGTGAGTTTTCATAGCCCCGTTTACATTTTTATTGTTTTCAAATCCCACGGGGGAGAATACATTGCACCATTTTTCATACGAGCCTAAGTATCAAATCCATATACATTACTTAAGTTACTACATTGCCATGTTTTAAGTCCCCACCATCATGAACCGTTAATTGTATTTAAGCGAGAGTGAGTGGATAGATCTATTGAGGGTGACGCCTCCATCCGTGTTGGGGTTACCAACAGTCAAGCGGATGCATTTCATTTGATCATTCCAAGTGTTTGGCAAAGCACTCCATTTGGGGCATTACCTACAGTCTAGCTTCGGGGTCATGAGCTTAAGTAATATTGTACAATTTTACAACCATATGACGGGTAGTCATACAATCATGTGACGGGTAGTCATACACTTATATTTATGGTTATCGTATAACATTCATTTTCCTAAACCTATGATTTCTCACCAACATTATTGTTGACCGTTTTAGCAATGTATTTTCAGGTTACTAAGATAACAACATGTGACTTGCATTTTGGACCATCATGGAGTCGAGGAGTCGACGCGTCTTACCTTTCATTTTATGCACTTATGTAACGTTTGATCAAGTTGAACTATTTTTTTTATGAACTTGTAACACCATTATAGGACCTATTTTGTAAACTCTGAATGTTTTAATGATCAAACGATGTATTTTCAAAACGACACTTTAGGTCGTTCAATATAACCTTGTATGAGATGCCCTGTTCGTTACACCCAGGTATTCCATTCCGCTGCCATATAACAGGTAAATTCAGGGTGTGACAGCATAACCCAAATATCTCGTATATTTTCATTCCTCTTGTACTAATTATTTTTGTTTTTCGATTCATACCTCTTTTCTTATTTTTTTTCTTTTATAAATATTGATAGTTAATAGACAAAACTATCATTCTACATTTATACTTTTATTATTTTACAACCAAATAAAAGTGAAATGAATGTATCAATACATGTTTAGAAACTAATATTACTTTGATATTTTATCTATATTTAACTGTAAAACATTTATAAACGTAATATGTTTTTGAAACTTACCCAATAGATCGTAGTTACGTAATACTTTGTTATATAAAAATAGAGTATTATGCAATGAATAAATAAAAGTAACTAGTATTAGTTACACTGAGAGATATACAAAATGAGGTATTGTGTGTCTACTCGTCTATTTACCTTCATTATATAACATATCTTGTATCAAAAGAAAGTGCTAAGAATGTGAAAGACAACTTTTTTCTGGATATCGGGTCGTAGTAAAGTGTGTAGAAAATAACAAATCGAAACTGATAATCACGTATTATTTAATGAAGTTAGACGAAAACCCGCGTAAAGCGACGCTATATATAGCGGCATATAATTATACTTGCAAAATTGTGTTTTGGGTGACCTTTGATGCAACTTTTAAGTTTAATTTGTAATCATTGTGAGAAAAAAAATTTATGAGTTATAAACGAAAAATGATAAAGTTTGAATAGTAAACAATATTTAAACTGTTAATTTAGTTGTGAATATTGTTACCATTTTTAATCAAAGGTAATTTAGTAATTGAACTTTACTCATTTTTTAAGTTTAAGAAAAAATGGTGTACATGGATTATAAGTAGTATAGATAAGAGTCTCTACAAGCAACATATATATACACATAAAAGAAAAACGATGCCCTAGTGCTAGACGGACTAATGGGCCGACACAAGTGGACCTTATTAACTAACATCCCCTCAAACTCACAATGTTGCAACGTGAAACATTGAGAGTTTGTCAGACATAAGCGAAAATTTAAGCCATAGTGAGGCTTGGTAAATATATTTGCATTCTGCAAAGCAGACAGAACAAATGACAAAGAATGGTGATTGTGACAAGTGAAATGACAATCAATCCCTAATTCTCTATATGCTTGGTCCTTTTCACGAAAAACCGTGTTGCGCGCAATCTGAATAGCACTACGATTATCACAATGTAATAGAGCATGACTAGCAATATGGACACCCATATATGCAAGTAACCAACGCAACCAAACAATCTCGATAGTAATCACAACAATGGCATGATCTTGAAAGAACATCTAGTCTCTTACTCTTCCACAAGATAAGCGAATCTCCAAGAAAAACACAAAACCCAATTATAAACTTGCGAAGGAGAGTATCAACACGATTTCGAGTCCCACTGCTTCCACTTTCTTTCTTTCTTTTAAGTAATTTAAAACTATTTTCTTCTCTTATTCAAAATGATGAAACAACTTCTAAGTTTCAATAACAATCATATGCTTATAAACTTACTTTCACTTTGATTGTTATCATTATTCTTGAAATGAGTATTATAGAGTATACTAACCATTTACATATTACAAGATAAATGTCAATTCTATTAACGTATTTTTGCATAATCTTTATTCAAGTTAATATAGTTTGTATGATATTATACGTTCTATACTATCAATTCTCAAGTCATTTCGTATACCTCACCTTGCAATAACGCCTATTTTCGATAAACTATATACATTAGCCATCAAAATTAAGTAACACCATATATCGCTTGAGATGTGTATGATCATCTTATAAAAATACATCGTTGGGTGATTTATACTTTTAAGTAAATTTCTTTTATGTACAATGGTTTTAGTGTTTAATGGAAAATACAAAATTATAAACTACAATGCATCCCACATAGAAAGATGGACACAAAATAAAGAAAAGAAGAGATATATAAAAGCCAAACCCAAAGAGTAAAATTGATATAGCTTTCAAAAAGTATCTAATTAAATGCTAATAAAGTTCGACATTTTCATAGTTATTTTTTGAATTAAAATTAAATTATCAATACTTATTAAAACTTAAAAAAAAAGTTCGGAAAAAAGTTAGACATTTGGCTCGATTAGCTCGAAAAGCTCGATCGGCTCGTTCGACTCGAGTAAGTAAACGAGCTTTCGAACGAGTCGAGCCGAATATTGCCTTATAAAAGCTCGGCTCGTTTAACTAAACGAGCACAATCCTTAGTTCGAGCTCGACTCGTGCTTGACAATTTGTAGGCTCGAGCTCGAGTTAATCGAGCTCGAGCTCGAGTAGCTCGTTAAAGCTCGACTCGTTAACACCCCTAGGACTACTCTCGTACTCGTTGCTACGTCGTATTCCATAGTTGTTGTTACGGCGTAATCTTCAAATCTGAGGATTCTTCAAGCCATGTGGTTGTTACGGCGTAAACTATGAAATGTGTTACGCCGTAACTCTTGATTTGTGTTGACTTTGGTCTTCTTAGTAGAAATCCTCGTTACGGCGAAATTGAGAGATTGAGTTACGCCGTAGCTTTTTCCAGCATACTTGGATTTGTCTATCTTTTGCACGTACTTTCCAATTTCCTCGTCTCTTTAGCTCCTATGCCCACTTATGACCTGGATACAAAATATGAAGAGATAGTAGCATATATCCACATAATTATTAATATAAATGAGTATAATAGGGGGAAAATGACACTTAAATATCAGGGTTATTTGATGTTATCACATTTACTACATTCTTTTAAGTTACTTAAAAATACCCGTGAATTTATCGGGTCTTTTAGCTAGTTTAATCTAATAAAACAAAGTTTTTCAAAAGCCACATTTAATTTTTTCCTTAAATATCATTCATTTTGGTGCTGCCACGTGGACCTCTTTATGGCATTTTAATTGTATTTTGAGAAATCTTTTGACCGTATCACAAATACAGTATTTGATTTACTTGAGGAAACATGATTTCTTTTTAATTTGATTGTTATGTTAATTGGAAATTAAATATAATCACATCGATTCAAAATTGTATTTAAAAACTGTTATGAAAACTTTGTGGATAAATAGTCCTTTCTTTTTGCTTTCACATTATCGCCAACAAATCGACACTATCAAAACATTCAACCAAAACGTTTGAAATATGTGTAGCAAAGTGCCTAAGTTTTTTGGTATCTCTATTGCTTAAGAATCTATAAGTGGACAAGTGATTGAGTGAAAGGTAATGATATTGCATTCCAAGTACTACTTAATTTTAAATTGTATTAATGTGAGTATTTGTTCTAGATGCATCTTTTATTTTCGATAAATACTTTCATGTTCACGTTTTAGTGTTTCTTAGGCAAAAGGATAAAAAAAAATACTACTTTTAGTTCAAGGATCCGTTCAAATAGTGTGATGAATTCTACGGATCCGTTCAAGGTGATTTTGCAGTGTGAAACTGAAGCAATGGGGCCAATTCTGAAAATTTTAGTCGGCTACTTGATATATATGTATTTTTTTTTATATATATATATTTTTGCTAAGTAATCGATTCAACAGAATACGGCGCAAACTGTGAACCGGGGAAAAAGAAACCTCTCAAGGTGGGCGACCTTGAATAATACGATAATATTATATCCATATATAAATTTATTTTTGAGCAAAGTATATTGCAAATATGTAGCTAATGTTGAACCAAGTGATCATTTTTTTCTGTTGTTATGCAACTCATGAAGCTTCACTCTTTATTAGAAGTACTTGCCACCATTGAAATTAGATGGATTGCATCAAGTAGTAGTAGTTATTTATTTATTTATTTATTATTATTTTTAGTAAAGAGATACCCTTTAAAATAATCAAGTAGCCATAGATCGTTATGTTAACCACATGAACCTGACATTGCCTCGTCATACGTTTTAGAACAAATGAGACGTTAATGTTAGCATCATTGTCAATTGTTATTTTGCATTGAATGTTATAATCGGTCTGCATAAACTAATTAATAGGTTATCTGTATATGGATTTGCGGGCACTACGTCACTGATGCGTGGTTTTGCAACCTTGCAAAAGGTTTTACTTCTCAAGGGATATTGAGAAGCTTGCAATCTCCACCAGGCAATGTACCTGACCGATGTAGTATATTGAATGACAAGTACCGGGGGATTGATCGTTCTCTCAAGGAATAATGTTCGTTAGGATTGAAGCTAATCTAACTAGGTCTAAAAGTGATAGATGATTCTTTTGTATTTTTTATGTTTTATGAAAGCAAATTAAAATCTTGGTTTTGGAAGAAGTGGGCGGAATTAGTTGTTAGTCAACTAACCCAAAAGCTACTAATTAAACTAATGTGTAAGAAAACTAAATTAGGGTTCTACAAGGGATGTGAAGCGTATCTACCTATGATGTATTACTCCTTGCTAGCTATCCAATTCTAACTATTGAATGTTAACCTTGTTGTAACCCTGAAGGGTTGCTTTCCTTAATACCAGTCGTGGGGGCGTATACGTCCTTCCCCAACTCTATAAGCTCCTATCTCTTCCTATGACGACACGTTTAGTATCCTATCATGGCCTCCTTAATATTCACTTATGCATTAAAAAAAACAATAATATCGGTGTACACAACTGAGAAACGTTTCTTAAGACGTTCAAGCACATTACCATATAGGAAGTTGGCTAGTTTTCTTAAGTCTAACGCGAAATCAATCAATTAAACAAGAGACAATAGGAAGCAAGAATTATAAACTAAATCAACTAGATCTATTGAAGTTGTCACACCTTAATTGATGAAGACAGACACAAACATCAACAAGGAATCAATAAGATCTAATTACTTATAAACAAGTTTCACACAATCACAAGTAGACACAAGGTGAATTAGCAAAGCATAATCAATGAAGAGCAAGCAACAATAATAATGAAAGATATAATTAAGATAGAATCAACGAACCAATACAAGATGTTTTTGGAATGATTGAAACCCTATAAGTTGCTGGAAAAACAACTACCCTAACCCTAAAATCGGACTTACGGTTTGGGGCTTACAAAAAGTGAGGTTATGATGTTGTATTTATAGCCGATCATCTGTCCGCGTCGATCTGACGGCGTCAGCTAAGGAATGACGGCATCAGCACCCTTTTTTTCACCAAATTGTAGATCTTTTCGTCCCGATTCCGTGGCCTCTTGAATCACCTAAATCCGAGTTCGTATGAAGATTTTACGGCCAAAACAGTAACAGCTACTTTGCGCGCAAGTTGTGATAAGTTAACACTAGATGGCCTACTCAAATACACGTGACCCCTTCAGGTTATAAGTTTTCTGGGCCATCTCTCTTTAATTTAACACTAGATGGCCTACTCCCAAATACACGTGACGGCGTCACATGTAATTTCACCAAATTCTTTCTGGGGCGTCACGTGTTAATTTCCATCAGCTCCATTCTTCAAGAGACGGCGTCAGCATCCAAAACCTGACGCCGTCAGGTGTAAAATCCTGACTTTTCTTGGTTTTCTTGTTTTCTTCATTCTTGAGCATAAAAACGTCCAAAAAGCTCCATATTCCAGAAATCACGTCTCAAGTAACTAAAATGAGAAAAGAAACTATTTGAGCATAAAAACGTCCAAAAAGCTCCAAAATGCTCCATATTCCAGAAATCACGTCTCAAGTACCTAAAATGAGAAAAGAAACTATTTGAGGCAATATTTGATCATAAAATCATGATTTAGGGCTTAAATGACCCCCTAAAAGCGTAACAAATATTTCCTTATCAGTCACAAGGAAAGATCAAGTCAATTGTGACCGCAACAACGTTGCATCCCTTGAAGCAACAAATTCGCGAGACATTATAATATCTCAAGAAAATGCATGAACACATCCGAGCATTGCTTGCTAAATATCGTCATATTTAGAACGAAAACGAAGTAAAACTTGAATGTGGAATCGGATTAAAAATATGTAATCAATGGCCTCAATTTGTTAGCCTCATTTAGATGATTATGTTTAAAGTAAGTTGTAATTCAACAACGTCAACTAATAATCTATTTTTACTTTACATTTTGTGATGCGTTATATTCATCCTGTTTTACATTTATAAACTTGGAGCTATAAGGATTAACACATACTAACTGGCAATGTACCCGGTCATGTGTAGTATGCCTTAGATAAATCCGAGTGTCGTCCCAAGAGCTGTTGTTCTGGCGAAATAACATAGATACTAAAAAAGGGTATTAGATGGATAGAGTAAATAATAATCAAGACATAATTAAACAGAATAAGAAATAAAGGTAAGAGAGCTAGGGATAGGTCATTAAGATATTAAAGTTTAGCAACATTCATATTCTAAGATTTTACGTAGTGGGTGAAAGTCGACAAGAGTCAAATGGTCAAATCGTCCGCCCTATCTTCCACCTTGTCCTATTCCCGCTTATTGTAAAGCCGAGAGTTCATTGGTCGGTGTGAACCTACGAAGATGCAAGAGTCATTAAGTACCATGTTTAATAGACTTGTTCTAGTGGAACCCGGCATGGTCAGATCTTAGATTCCCTCTAACTTCTTAAGCATATCCAATTGGTATGTGGTCCTAAGGTTAATTCGCACACAAGGAAAAGTAGTACTATTGCTAATTCTTACCAATCCCCGCAACCTACTCGTCTAGGGTCCTAGAGTTAATTCTCCTAGATTCATAGATACTACCAAGCTTCAATATTACCGAAACGAAAGGTTTACAAACAAGCAAAGAAAACTTCTACATAGATAAATATAAAGGATAAACTAAACCAACTCTTAATAGAAAGAATTCATGGAATGTAAAACATAATAGAATTCAAACATAGATTAGACTAGGATGCTCCTAGTCTAATTAGACGGTATCTCTCTAGTCTTCTTGCTCTTCATTCTTTTTCTGGGTCGTTCTCCCCAAACCCTAGTGAAGGTTTGGGAAAGGGGAGCTTGTTAAATGAACAGATTTCCTTTGGTATTTATAATGCCAGTCAAGGCTATGGCGTAGTTGTATTGTAGGACTACACCGTAGTCTTTGTTCATAACCTCTATGGCGTAGCTTGTTGGAATGCTACGTCGTAGTCTTCATAGAATATCTCCTACGCCGTAACTCAATGACTTGTTATGGGAGTAGAGCACTTATCTTCATCGTTACGCCGTAGTCCAATTACTAACTACGGCGTAGCTTGGTAGTTGTCACTACTATGCCATAGCTCGTTGAATGCTATGGCGTAGTCCCCTTCAAATGAAAGTATTAATCATCTAACGGTGTAGTCCCATCAATCGACTAGACAGGGCCGGATTTTAGGGTGTGCAAAGTGTGCAACCGCACAGGGCCTTCTAATTTTCGAGGGCCCGAAGTTGCAACGGTAAGGCTAATTTATAATGGGGTTTAGCAAAAAAGTTAATAAGAATATAATCTGGATCATAAGATTTTGACGTTATTTGAGTGAAACAAAGATTAATCTCAAGCGTTTTGGGAAGAAAAAAGAAAAAACATATTTACAGTGAACTGAGTCTCATATACGTTGAAGAAGATGATACCTATGGGTAAGATTTACTTTACACCCTAAGGTTGATCAAAGTTACACCTTTATCCTTGTCTTTTAGTTTTATTCATTAACAAGTACACATGATTCACCAAATTTACAGTTTCATTCCATGTCTAAATAAAATTTTTGGAATCAGTCCAGTTTATTTTTAAATTTTACGTCTTTTAGAAGATTGGTACTTTTAAGCTTTAAACGTGGTTCTATAAAACTAATATGATAAATACATGTTATACACTGTTATATTTTATGTTTACATATAATTACCTTTTACAGTATATGTTTTTTTTACATATTTAAGTTTTTCGTGCTCATAAGATTCGTATTGTAAAAATGGCACAGGGCCTCCAAAATCAACCGGCCGGCCTTGCGACTAGACCATAGTCTTTGTGTCTCCAACATAACTTCGAGAGTAAATTCCAATCTTTAGTGGGACAACGCCAATTAATCATCAAAAACGCTCATTTACTCTTCTCTTAAATGAAATATAAACGAATAAGAGCATAAATGAAGGTACTTAAACATATAATGATGACATAACGGGGGAAATTGACACTAAGAATCATGGATATATTTGATGTTATCATTTTGCTATTTTAATTATTTTATATTTGCAGACACACAGATATATGCTAACATAATTAATCGATCACACACCAGCAATATGTTTAGAATAACATTACACTACATTTAAACTTACGTCTTACAAGTATATCACGTCTTAAAACATATTCGCTATTTGCTATTCTTAACAAATTTTATCACGCATGTTTGAACATGTTTCCAGCTTTGTAAAAAAACCAATATTTAGGAAAATATATTGATCAAGTTTGTTGTGATACTTTTTTCCTTTATAAGGCTGGTTTTGATATTATTAGATGTGTTGAGTCAAGTGGATGTGTATGAAAACGGGAAAATGTCGTCTAACAATAATCAAGTCTCACGAGTGTTTTAATTAGTCATTCAAACTTTACATTAACAGCAAAAATCATCAAAATTTCAAAATTTGTTTCATTGTTGTGAAAATATGCAAATTATTATGTTTAAAGTATTTATACATGCTTTCTTTAGTTGTACCTTATCAATAAACACTCATCCTTGAAATGTAACTACTCTGAATTAACTTTATATACAACCTATTTATGCAACTCTTGAAAGTAAATAAATCAGAAAATAATAATCAAGTTTTAAAAGTGTTCAATCTAAGTCACTCAAATATAAAAACTACACAATAATAAAACGTTGTTAGAATTTAAATTAATAACGTTTATTTAAATAGAGGACCTATATGCCAAACAGATTTTGTCAATACAATTCTATATGCCAGATTAAAACTTTCTCCCAAAGCATTTCTATATGCCACATTAAAACTTACAATATTTTTTTTGAACTAAAAAACTTACAATACTTTCCAAAGAGATTTATGAGTGATTGTAATTACTTTTGTCCCAAAGCATTAAACTCATTCCAAAAAACGCGCATATACATTCCCCCAGTTGAGATGAACAATACATGAGAAAATTGGGGGGGGGGGGGTCTTCAAATGATCTTCAATGATTTGTCTTTGTAGGTGTGATTCCTGAATTCATCCATTTAGACCTCGAACTAGGGCAAACAATAACTTCCCAATCATAGACTAGACTACACGGTAGGCTAAGGTGTAATGGTGTATCGAAACAATATATATTTGGGTACGAAACGAAAGGAATGGCTCCAAAGGGTGTACTAGGGGTATCTTGCACTAAAGATAAGTGCAACAAAAGGGTTTACACTGGGGTCGAGAAGTCGAGGTGACTAATCGATAAACACACACATATAAGGCTATTTGGGTGATAATCCTAAAACATTGCCTTCTAAAATCGTTCCTTCTAAATTCGTCAAACACATTACTCGTCTATGGGTTTGAAATGATGTAAAAGCCAAGTTCTAAAGTTTACAAAACTACCGGCACACTCAATATTTTGGTGGATTTGGGTAAACAGGGTGAAACTGAATAGGCTAATCCTCACCATATTAATTCAAGGGTTAAATGCACTCGGCTATGGTCTATTCTAGTTCGGTTAAGAAAAACATGTCAAAAGTTTTAAAAATGGCAAAATTTTTCAAAATAAACTAGAAAAAATGAGGGCTAATAAAGTTCAAGATAATTCTACTCCCGTCCCCCCACTTGAAATGTACAAAGTCCCTTTTGTACTAAAAATGAAGTAAATGTGAAGAGAAGGTAGAATTAGAGCGAGAACTTCCCTGAAATTTGCTCCAAAAATGAAAGAAGGATCACAAGAAATCTTCGTGCCTTCAACTAGCCTTCATGAGCAAACTCCATTTCCCTGAAATCAAAACACTACCACAAGCATAAATCTAAAAATAAAAAATAAAAACAAGAAAAATCCTAACTCACTTTCGCAGGAATCACGGTTGCATTTAGCGTATGCAACAAGCCTTTTAAACCACTTGGTGTCCCAAGTGGACGAGTTAAGTCTCGTGAGGGCTTACAGGGAACATACCCACAAAGTTCATTTAATTACTAATACAAGTTTAGTATGTTTGAAAATATTTTAAAGGATACACCTCAGAGAAGTGTTACGGCGTAACCATGAAAATGAGTTACGCCGTAGTTAGAGAAAACCTGGAGAGATCAGCTACGGTAGGATGGTTACGGCGTAGTCATAAGGCCTTGTTACGCCGTAATTGCTGATCCGAGAGCATCAGTTTCTGCAGTAAACAGATTCTCTCGCTCCTCCATGCTCCAATTCCTGCAAACATATAAGACAAACATACAAACCAACAAAGAAAAGGATAATACGGGTTGTCTCCCGTAAGAGCACTTTTGTTTATTAACGAGTCTTTAAGTTAGACTCATTCCCACGGGTTTTCATGTGGGTTCGACACCAAATTTGGTGTTCATCTCGTCTCTGATCAAAGCTTAAACTTTTCGCCATTCATCCTTCCAACCGGTAATTGCCTATCAAGAGACTTCTCCGTGCAAATAAATCTTCCAATACCGCCTACAGTATATCTCCGGACTTTAAATGTCTCCATTTGTATTTCGGGCGGATCATACCTAACCCTTTCAATTTGGCAGCCTTGTACCTCCATGGCCTCAAGTTCATTTTCGTGCCAAAAAGATCTCCTTCTATTGTAGGTCCTTTCACACATCTCCCAAATATCAGCCAACATGCTTCCCTTTCTGCCAATCTTGAGCTCATATTTATCTAGGAGTTGCAATACTTCCGTTTCAAATTCATATTTAAATCTTTCAAAACTTCTTTCGTATGGGTCACTGTCTTGATCAGAAGGTCTTGCATCATCCGGATCACTATCTACCATCCATTCTACAAACGCCTTAATTTTGGCGTGCTTATCGACTTTAGTTGTCCCCTAATTTTTTTTATCCATTCATCGAAGGACAGATTAAGTTCTTCTGGCGTTTTGTCTTGAATCAAGCTCTTCTCCCTTGAGTAATCATTAATTGTGCTTGGGTTTCCAAAAGATGAATTCTTCGAAGATTGCCCAGTTTTGGCTTTAATCGTGTTGTCAGTAATAGCTTCTGTTTCCTCGACATTCGTAATGGATCGGTTATCTTAATCTCTTTGTAATCTTGCTATTACTTCTTCATTTAGAAGGGCGTTTCCATACCGAATCTTTTACCATTCTTGAAAAGAAAGATCCCCGAACTCAATGTCTTGTCGCTCGATCCCATGGGCACAAGTCCATTCTAAATGTGTTCGATGTTCATTGTCCAGTTTTCCATGGTCCCCTCCATTGCATTCGTCACGAAAAGAATTGCATGATGGCCAAGTTTGCATGATCCCATTATGGATAGCGATTATGGGATTGCAATAGTGATTGTTTACCCCTTCTTTTCCTCCTTCGGTATTTTGGTTTATCTCCAGGTTCACCTGTTCCTGCTTAGAATCAACATTCTCACTTCCAATTTTGTTAGAGTCATTTTTTCCACAAAATTGTAATTTAGGGGAGACATCCATACTAGATTCTTTGGAAGATCCAGGGCATAGTTTGAAAGGATCTTTTAGGTCAAAATTAATTCTATGACCCCCTGCTTCCAAAGAAATATGTTTTTCGAAAACTTTAATGTGAGCATGAGAGGTTGCTAGAAATGGTCTCCCTAAAATTAAGTTATTATGCTGACGTTGATCCATATCAATGATGACAAAATCAGCGGGAAAAAGGAGTTGGCCTGTTCTAATTAGCACGTTATCTATAGTTCCCCTAGGCCTAGATCTAGATGTATCAGCCATTTCAAGGATCATAGTTGTTTTTTTCATGTTCGTAAGATTTAATTCTTTAAATAATGAAAAAGACATTAGATTAACGCTAGCTCCTAAATCCGCAACAGCAAGAATTTTAAGGTTACCGATAGTGCAGGGTAAAAGGAAGTCTCCTTGATTGGATTCCTTAACTGGGAGTTGGCAAGGGAGGACTTCTTCTTGTATCTCGCCTCCATCTTTTTGCAAATAATTTATGCCGCAGAACTCGTCAGTCAGGTTGGTGCTTTGTTGCTCTTCCTCTTGCTCCTCTTTTGTGAATACTGCCTTGCAGATCTCAGCATCTACTCCTTTAGCTTCGAAATTTTTAACAAGTTGCCCTACTTGAATATTCAAATTCTTGATTGCGGCTTCTTGGTTTCACATATTTCTATCAGTATATTCCTTAATTTTAATCATCCATTCTTTAAATAGGTTACTCTTTCTTGTTGACTCTTCGATATGCTTATTGACCAAATCTTCAAGGTTGTTCTTTATTGGAGTCTTGTCCTCAATTTTGGTATAATACCCTTGAGGTCCAACGCGGAATTTTGCCCCATCTCCTCCAAATCCTTGGAATGGTTTGTTGAAATCACCATACTTCACTCCCTCCACTCTCTTAACCTCTTCCTTGAGCGGGTAATTTTTTGTGAGGTGGGTTCCCTTGCAAGCTTCACATCCAACTTGTATGGCATGAATGTTCTCCTTGATTTTCTTAACTTCTCTGCCGAGATTTTCAAATTTATTGGTCAAGGCGTTCATACCTTCGAGATTTCCCCCCGTGTATCTACTGTTCCCGCCCTCATGCCATTTTTGCGAGTGGTCTGCTAAATCTTGAATAGAGTCAAGAGCTTGAATGAGAGTTTTTCCGGGGATCGGCTCCCGAGAATCCAGCATTTGCCTAGTTGTGATATTGATTCCTTTGTAGAAAAGGTTCACCTTCTGCTGCTTGTTCAAATTGTGGTTTGGGCATTTATAAAGGAGATCATTGTACCTATCCCAAGCTTGGTATAATGTCTCGTCATCCTCTTGTTTGAAGTTGTGAATTTCCGTTAATTGCTTCGCTGTTTTAGAAGGAGGACAATATCGTTGGATGAATCTATTCTTCAAGAGGTTCCATGTGTGGATCGTCCCCCCTGGTAATTGGTCGACCCATCTTCGAGCTGCTCCAGATAGTGTAATTGGAAACACCCTTAACATAACAACATCATGTGACACGCCCGGAATATTGAAAAGGCTGGTGATGTATAGGACATGCTCAATATGCTCATAAGCATCTTCATCATTGTTTCCGGAGAAAAGTTTTGTTCGTAGTTCTCTCATAAACTGATCGTTTATTTCAAATCGAACATTTGCCCCAATCATTGGCCTAAAAAGGCCCGGTCCTTGCTCGTCCCTAGTCATGGCAAGGTACTCTTCCAGATTCATCGCTTCAAAGTCAACAGCTTCCATAGTTCCTGAAACTGAAAACAAAAATATTAGAAAAACAAAATAAAACTAGGAAATTTAAAAACTTAAACAAAAATCCTATTATAGCTCCCCGGCAGCGGCGCCAAAAACTTGATGCAGGTTTTACCGACCAAGTTTTAATATTTATAATTACTCGTTTTACCTAAGGTCTACCTATTTGCACTAACGGACAAAGAATCAGGTCGTGTATAGAATAGTAATGGTAACTCCAAGGTCGTCCCAAGAGCTATGTGGTGCGGACTATGTCTAAGTCTAATGTCACTAATTAAAAGAAAGATTGATTGATTGGTTGAGATAAAAACAAAACAAAAAAAAAACAAATAGCAAATAAAAGTAAAGTTGTGAGCAGTGGGAGAAAAGTGTACTAGCCTAGTTACTACTCCTATATCATTTTATGTCATGTTCCCTATTAAACTAATCTTATGCTTTAGGTGGGGCGGACATATATCACTAGGTGCATATGGTCAAGTTCCCTAGCCTATCTCCCCCGAATCCTGTCAGGAACCATGGCGCATCCTATGTAGTAAGCCGACGTATGGTATACGGGTTTGAGTCATTAAGTGCCACTACATGCTAGACTTATCTCTAATGGCCCGTTGTCACGATCATAGACCATTTCTCTAACTTCTTAAGTTTATCAAGTACGGAAGGTGATCCTATGATCCTACACCGTAGTCTTTGTTCATAACCTCTACGGCGTAGCTTGTTGGAATGCTACGTCGTAGTCTTCATAGAATATCTCCTGCGCCGTAACTCAATGACTTGTTACGGGAGTAGAACACTTATCTTCATCATTACGCCGTAGTCCAATTACTAACTACGGCGTAGCTTGGTAGTTGTCACTACTATGCCGTAGCTCGTTGAATGCTACGGCGTAGTCCCCTTCAAATGGAAGTATTAATCATCTAACGGTGTAGTCTCATCAATCGACTAGACCATTGTCTTTGTGTCTCCAGCATAACTTCGAGAGTAAATTCCAATCTTTAGTGGGACAACGCCAATTAATCATCATAAACGCTCATTTGCTCTTCTCTTGTCCTGAAATGAAATATAAACGAATAAGAGCATAAATGAAGGTACTTAAACATATAATGATGACATAACGGGGGAAATTGACACTAAGAATCATGGATATATTTGATGTTATCATTTTGCTATTTTAATTATTTTATGTTTGCAGACACACAAATATATGCCAACATAATTAATCGATCACACACCAGCAATATGTTTAGAATAACATTACATTACATTTAAACTTACGTCTTACAAGTATATCACGTCTTAAAACATATTCGCTATTTGCTATTCTTAACAAATTTTATCACGCATGTTTGAACATGTTTCCAGCTTTGTAAAAAAACCAATATTTAGGAAAATATATTGATCAAGTTTGTTGTGATACTTTTTTCCTTTATAATTAGATGTGTTGAGTCAAGTGGATGTGTATGAAAATGGGAAAATGTCGTCTAACAATAATCAAGTCTCACGAGTGTTTTAATTCGTCATTCAAACTTTACATTAACAGCAAAAATCATCAAAATTTCAAAATATCATTGTTGTGAAAATATGCAAATTATTATGTTTAAAGTATTTATACATGCTTTCTTTAGTTGTACCTTATTAATAAACACTTATCCTTGAAATGTAACTACTCTAAATTAACTTTATATACAACCTATTTATGCAACTCTTGAAAGTAAATAAATCAGAAAATAATAATCAAGTTTTAAAAGTGTTCAATGTAAGTCACTCAAATATAAAAACTACACAATAATAAGACATTGTTAGAATTTAAATTAATATCGTTTATTTAACTAGAGGACCTATATGCCAAACAGATTTTGTCAATACAATTCTATATGCCAGATTAAAACTTTCTCCCAAAGCATTTCTATATGTCAGATTAAAACTTACAATACTTTTTTTTGAACGAAAAAACTTACAATACTTTCCAAAGAGATTTATGAGTGATTGTAATTATCATTAAACTCATTCCAAAAAACGCGCGCTTACTTTTGTCAATGCACATATGTATTTCAGTTAAATAACCCTTTTTATTTTGTCAGTACATTTATATTTGTAAAATTAAATTAAACCTTAATTTAGCTATCTTTCAGAAACAAAATTTACTTTTAAATTTTTTTACATTGCTATCATTCCTAAATCATTTAAGTATATGTAGGTCAAATACGAGTACACTATAACACCTGTTCACACCATTACAAGAAGGGATAATTCCAAAAATGACCAAGTTGCACAATCGATGAGGATTTTGGACCTTAGATTTGAAAATTCCCGAACTGGCCAGTTGCCCAAAACCCAGTCAACCAGGGGACCATGTGTCGAAATTTTGGGCAACGCCTCCTTTTTTTGGGCAACCTGGGAAACTTGGCGTCCCATGGGCGGCAACACGTTTTTTGGGCAACTGGGCGTGTGGCTAGTTTAACAACTTTCAATCCAAGGTCAAAAATCCCCATCGATTGGGCAACTTGGTCATTTTTGGAATTATCTATTACAAAAAATACACCACACTTTACATAAGAAATATTGCACATTTATATACAATTTGTTCCACTCAAGTGCTCAACACATACCCGAAGAAAATCACATGCAAAAATCGTCGAATCTATGTCACTAAACTTTTGTAACTGTATAGCGGCCACATTACTGTCATCTTCTTTTTATTGTTTATCGTCACACACTGTGAATATACTATATAGGAACTACACTTTACACTATTTCTAACTAATTCATGTTTGTATATGTTGTATTTGTAGTCGTGATAGAACAAACGGTTGAATGTGGGGATCAAGTTTTATCGCAAAGGTAAACGTTGTAATAAGGATGTTTTTAAAATTCATGGATAACTATCCTTTCACAAGTGAACTTAAAAAACCCGGTCACTACGTGTTTGTAATTTCTCATTAACGATATATTTTTGAACTTTTTAAAACTGTTAGACACTTCCATATTTAGTTTTGTGCAATTAGTAATCAACCATTAAACTTTTAAATTCAACACGCTAATTACAAACATGATATTGAGCATTAATTTTAATGTTGTTCCTTAAATGACCTTATATTGAGATGTTCTATCATATGCTAATTATAAAATGCCTGTCATATTTACTATTCTTTTTGAATCTTACTAGAAACATTTTAAATTTTGGGGAAAGAAGATAATGACACATCTTCCTCTCTAATGGCATGTAATTGTAATTATAGGGTTTTAAGAATACTAAAATTTGACAAAATGCAATTAATTCATTCGTGATGACCTCTGTATATAAATACCAAGTTGTTACATCCGGTGAACGCTTTGACTAAAACTTTGACTTTTTACGCTGAAACGACCTAACTTTGACCTTCATTCTATTACTTTCTTAATCATTGATAAAAATACATTAATACTTAGACCTAAAGACCATTTTTAAATGAAACTAGACTTCATATCTGGACAATTCAATAAATCACACAAGAAAGTGTGTGTTCTTGTAATGTTGTTACGTAACGTTGGTCAAGCCACTAGTTTGTGCGGTGGAACAAGACTTCTTGTGGCTCGGTTGATGAGAACTTGCACTGAGGCACAATAATGAACGAAAAGCATTTAGTAAACAATGCTTATCATGGGGATGAAAATATCATAGTCTCATAAACGGTTTTCATTAAAAGATAGTAAGGGAGTAGTTCCCCGTGGCCTTATCTTTCACGATATGATGACGGTCAACAAAACACAATGAAGATCTCTTACATATGGCCAACTATATGTGGCCATATCTCACTTTGGGGAGAAAAGGATAAAAGATTGTCATTTGTGAAAAAGATGGAAACCTCATGAAGAGCACAAGCAACATGTTCTACAAAGAAGTGCCACACAATATGTGATCATGGATATATGTGGTCTTATCTAGTGTGAGTAGAAAGAAGGATTGAAAATGGTAATATTCTTTTTTGATTTTTTGACTATTGTGTCTAATATGACGTATGATTCATTATTAGCAGCTATATATTTTACGGTTTAACTTCATACTACGTAATGTCATTAACTACTTTTTTTTCACATTTTTCTTAAAAAGACCCGTAAATTTTACGAGTCTTTTAGCTTTTAGCTAGTGACACGTAAAAACTAGAAAAACGATCTGTCTAATTATATCTTTTGGGCTTCAGCTGGTTCAAAAATGGGCTAAACATATCTAGAAACAAATAGTTTTTTTTTTTTTTTTTTTTTTTTTTTTTTTTTTTTTTTTTTTTTTTTTTTATTATATTCACTCGAGGTCTTCGGCGCCAATAAGATCGTTGATAGCATGCATACAAAAATTTCAATAATCCAACATTGCATGCAGAACTGTCCACGTAAGAATACAACACTGCCACGTATATATACATTTGCCACGTATTCTTACATATATATCATATATCACATAAAATAACCAACACTATCATAGTATGATCATCTCATCAAAACAACCCAAAAATGGAAAGTGAAACAATCATAGGCGAAACAAGTACCAACAACAACAATGGACAACAACAAACCACGCAGCCGTTGCTAAGGAAGAAGCAGCTTTCGGTCATGGTGGCTGTAGATGAGAGTGACATCAGCTTATATGCTTTAAAATGGACACTTGAACATGTGTTCAAGAAGCATGTGGTGGATCCGGTGATGGGTGAAGAAGTTGACCCGGAACCCGACCCGGAACAAGGCATGGTTACTCTTGTGCATGCTATAGAGCCTTTTGAACGTTATACGTTCCCTGCTGAACCTTGTATGTATTTATGTTATTAGAGTACCTCCTAATTAATTATTTGCGTTTTGAGATTATAATTAGTTGTTTATGAACAGATTTAGGTATCTAAAGTTAGCTAGGGGCTGTTTTTATCATAACTTATAGTCCATCCCAACAGGGCCGGTCCTGAGTTTTCGGATGCCCTGGGCGAGCCCACAAAATAATGCCCCTTGTAAACAAATAACACATCACTTTTTGGGGGTTCGGAACCTAGTAAAGTTAGGCAATTCATCGCACATTGATTATTTAACAAAACAAACTGTTACGATACAAGAAGATCAAGTTTGAATTATAAGTTAGACATGTATTACCTAAAAAAATGTCGTGCGTTTCTTAAGCTGGTTTTTATTGGTGTGGTGGATCACTACTAGCTATCACCCTCCCCATAAGTGATCCCTCATAAAAGCCAACCACCATCACCTTTATTTTTGCATATAGCGGTGGTTTGCACCACCTTTATGTGTTTTTGATTTTTTCTTTTTTTGATTGTGTGTGGGTATATTGTCGGATATATCTTTATAAAGTATACTAAATTTAAAAATGGTGAGTTTGGTGGTTTATCGAACGGTGATGTAGCACTAACGTGAAGTATTTGATATCAGTGATCCTAAAACCTAGTCTTAAAGCAAAAAAATCAACTCGTAGTTAGAATTTACTAAAAAAATAACTTTCATTACTAAAACTAATAAACTTTTTTTAGATAACTTACAAGTCACAAGAAGAAAAAAAAGAAGATAAGAATTAGCTGCAGTTTATATGTATATACTATTAAAAGAGAAAAACTACTTGTATCTCATTGTCTATTAAAAAATCTGAAATGAATTAACTTGTTGCACTTCTCAACTTATACGGAAAGAAAAAAAATACTAAATTTAAAAATAAAAAGAGGAAGAAAACTAATAAGTAAAAGAAAAGAATTTAATTGGTTTCTTTCACAGTTATCCAAAATTACTTTTATCCTTTATTGTCATCTTCCCCACTCAAAATGAAGCACAGTTTTAGAGTGACGAACTGAACTTTTCATATAAATGTAGGTGTGATCATTTTATAACACGAGGACTTGCTTTTAATCCCTATGTTGTTAGCTGGTAATTTCAAAGCTTTTTTACATATTATATTCGGTTTTCATGTTAGCATACGATGAACACCCCTCTTTGATGCCCCCTGATCTGTGATGCCCTGGGCGGTCGCCCAGCTCGCCCACCACCAGGGCCGGCCCTGCATCCCAAGGGCACACTTTGATAAATTTTAGAAACTATATTATAAATCGATACTTAGGGGCAAATTACGAAAAAAGCCAAATATTTTCAAAAATTTACGCTACAATTTTTTCGTTAGTGCCCCCTTTATCTCCGCCCATGGTTGTTCCGGAATTAAATTTTGACCATCGAAAACGTAAAAATGAGATCATCACTACATTGTGCATGAATATAATGTCATCTTGACATTAAAAAACTTTTTAAGCACAAGTTGATCCATGAAAGTTGACAATTATTTTATGATAAGAAAAAATAAAAATGTGTAATTATTTCGGTACGGATGAAGTAGTTCATATTACATATATACAAAGCTTATTACAAAACTTTTAGGCTGTGTTTGTAGATGCACAAGTTCATTATTCTAACATAATTATCTTAACTATTTATAATGCACAAAGCCCATTTTAAACATTAATTACATTACAATTAATGATACTCTTAACCTCAATGAATAATACAATTAAAAGAACCCATTATATAAACCAAACAAACTACTCAACACAAAAATAAACAAACCAAATAATACAAGCTAAGCAAAACTCCATCAAACTTTTGTCATTGCTTTATAATCCCTAAACAAACAAACTAATCAGCTAATCGGTAAAGCTATTCTAAAAAAACCGTATAAAAGAAACAAATTATTGGTCGAAAAAATTATATTACAGGTATCCGTCGCTGCAACTAGCGGGTACCTGCTAGTTTAAATTATAAAGTTTTCTTTCTGCTTTTCTAAGATACTTTTAGAAATAATGCAGCTTTTGGACATTTAATTTAATACTACACTATGTTATGTCTCATTTGAGATTTGAACTCAGTTGTAACCTCTAATTTACTGATAGTAAAATGTTGGGCAACTTACATACTACTAGGCGAGAAGCCAGTTGGTTGACTTATTTTCCGGTTTATTCATAGCATTAATTAAGTTTCTTTTTCATCCCTTTATGATGCAGCAATGTATACATCTGCTTCGATGGTTGAATCTGTAAGAAAAGCACAGCACCAAAATGCTGTTGAGCTTCTTTCTCGTGCATTTCAAATTTGCAGAAAAGCAAAGGTAACAAGGCAGCAACTTTGTCGCTATGTTAATTGATTGGTGAAGAGTCTAAGAGATCATAAATGTTACCTTTTGAGTTGTGTAGATAAAAGCAGAAACCTTAATTTTGGAAGGGGATACTAAAGAAATGCTTTGTCAAGCTGTCGAAGAAATGCATTTCGATCTTCTCGTTGTTGGTAGTCGTGGGCTTGGGGCCATCAAAAGGTAACTTGCATAATTTTCTCCATGACTGTAAAGGCTTCGTATTAGACTATGATTATATGGCAATGTGCTTTACAAAGCATATTTATTGAATGCTATATGTTATATTCTCTCATTTGAGTTGGTTTTCGACCGTTTAACTAAAACTTGCAGGAACGTATATATATTGGTATACAGTAATGCACATTTGGCTAGTACTAGTATAAATTGCAGTATTAGTTATAGTTTTGGTGAATAATATGACGCTTAATACATAATTTGCACACAAGATTGTAAATGAATTCTTGTTTTCTACTTTTGCCATCTATGAAGCATTGCCATTATTAGCATATTTTTTTATTGCGCTCTACATTTGGACAGTACTTGTATAAACTATCAATATATATAATCACCGTGCTCATGATATTTCCTTCTTTTGTCACGACGATTTTGATTATAACTGGGAAAATGTAGGTTTGTTCTACTGTTTACAATCTTATAGGCCCTTTCTGTTTAAGATGAATTAGAAGTAAATGGCGTTCAACCCGAAAATGGCAGCAACATACTATTTAGGAAGGGCTAGAAAAAAGACTAGGTGACCAACCAAACATAAACTGAACTTTAGAGTTTAGAGCACATAATAAGTTGTGACCATACTAAGTACTTTATTTGTTATAGTTTAATTTGGGAATGAAAGTGATTTGTGGTTTGTAGTTTTTCCTTAACAAACTCATTTTGCCTTGCAATTGTCCAAAGCCCATGGTAATTAGTTTTAACATACGTGTTGTTTCTTCTACATTTTAGCAATCAGTAAAATACTTGATCACTATCTTTTTAAAATCAAAACGCTGTTATAAATTTCTTGGTTTAATATGATATCACATATTCACATCCGCTTCATTTATTTCTTATATATTTTTATCTTATCAGGAAAAATAACTTGGTAAACTGCTATTAATGCAGGGCATTTTTAGGGAGCGTTAGCGACTTTTGCGCGCATCATGCCAAGTGCCCAGTACTAATAGTGAAGCCTCCCCACAAATAGTTGTGTGCTTTTTGTTAAAGTTTGAGATCCGAGTCTTGATGGTGTGTGCTATGTAATTTTGTTTTGACCGTTATAGTAGCTTTACTTGGATGAAATACTAAATAAGTGAATGAGTTCACAAAGACGGGTGCTTATGGCATAGACCCAAGTCGTCTTGGTCGAGTCAAGATGCACCTTTACGAAGCCTTTTCAGAGGGGGACTCAAAAAGTTGGAGATCAGACTCAATAAGAGGCCAATAAGGATGTGGTTAACCCTGGTGGGTCAGGCTTATTTCGTATGTACCTTATGTCTACTCAATTGAGTGAATCTCGTCGATTAAATTTTTGAGAAACTTCTGCAAAGGTGCTAGTTGCATGTATGCTTAGAAGTCCTTTTGCATGGTAGTATGTCTTGGGAGCAACTCTGTGTAATCATCATTTAGATATCATAGTTTGTACTTCAATTTATTGTTTCCACGTTGCTGGAGTATATTGTGCTCTTATAGAACCGACAATGATGGTCGGTTGTTGCTAGCAATTTAAGTTGAGGAATTGAATGGTTAGGGTGCCTTTCGGCTGCTGGCAATATTCATCAAAGGAAATTAGTAGCAAACTTCTGTAATAATAAAGGGGTGTTCGAGGGTAATAAACGTGTGCATGTAATCATAAACTTGTGTAATATTTTTTTGTTTCTCTTGTGTACTTCAACGGATTGAGTTGAATGTTGCTGCTTGTGCTCGACGAACGACCTATGAGCTAGTGGTTTCACGTATCGTACTTCGGGTTGTTGCAATTGTCCGACAAGTGGTTTCAAAAGCTACAGGTTTTGTAGTCTTTGAAGTTCGATCACTAGTTCAAGGTTTCAGGTTCCGTTGCTTGTAGCAGCTGTGACGCTAGGAAAAAAAAGGTGGGTTTATAATTTTTATTTATAACCCAAGCAGGGACGGAGCTATGACCAAATATGACCTGGTGCACAAAATCTTTTGAACCGTAATACTGGAAATACATTTCGAATGACCGGGCGCATTTAAGATGCATTTACGAAAAATCGATGTTTTTTCAAAAATTAACACTACATAAAAAAAATCCATGGGGCTCCCGGGCACCCGGGAACCCCCTAGCTCCGTCCCTGAACCCACGTGAAGGAGAATTTGTTAAGGAAAATTATTTTCTTTCCCATCTCACGCAGAGTAATACTACAAATTAAGGTGATTAAAAAAAAGTTNCTATATATGTACGAAACTAAGCAATCATATAGATGAGTTTAATAAGTTGATACTTGATTTGGCGAATATTGATATCGAGATTGAGGATGAGGATCAAGCACATATGTTACTTACGTCGTTGTTATCGTGTTGTGAAAACTTTGTTGAGACATTGTTCTATGGGAGGGAATCCTTGACAATTGGGAATGTTCTGGTGACTCTGAATTCAAGGGAGTTAAAGAAAATAACTAAAGACACAAAGGAAGTAACATTAGTGATAGATTATATGTAAGGGGAAGGTCGGATCATTTAGTTAAAGCTCATTCTGGTGGAAGTTCGCGGTTTAAGTCAAGTGGTGGAACTGGCAAACTCAAGTGCTTTATATGTCATTTAGAGGGTCCGCAAAAGAGACTGTCCAATACGAAAGCCACGTGGATCTGTCACGAACGGTAGCATGATCATGATTCTAATTCTTTTGATGACGAGGGTAACGCCTACTTTGGAAAAGCCTAGGTGGTAGTCAAGAATGATGAGATGAATGAATTGGTAATGGATTCCGGTAGGTATTATCATATGACACCTAGGAGAGATTTCTTGTATGACTTTAAGGGTGTTGGTTCGGTTCATTTAGGCAACGATGATGTTGCATAGGCTCAAAGACGGTTAAAGGAGAAGTGACTTGAAGAAAAGAAAAACACGGACTGCTTGGTAAAAGAGCAAGAAAAGGTAGACCTTGGTATAAAGGTGGAAGCAAACATTATGGAAACCGGATTACCTAATCAAAATAGTATAAAGGGTAATAAGTAAAGGAGCCTGCATAAACTAATCTTAATTACTGAAGTACAATGCCTGGTCGACAAAGTGGTCTCCAGTTCGAGCTTCCAACATCAGGAAAATGTGTTGAGTATTGGTTATGTTTAATTGTTACTCTTAAGGTGAAAATTGTAGGAAATTAGTAGTAAACTGAAACATAGATTAGGGATTTAAGTGTATGTTGTAATATTGATTAGGTGTAGACTAGAACTAGGTTAGTTAGCTTGGAGTGCAAGGCAAGCTAAGCTTTATCATGGATCGGTCATGAAAATCCTTAACTTTTAACATTTTTCTTTACTCGAATTATAAGGGTGTTCGAGGGTAATAAAAGTGTGCATATAATCGTAAACTTGTGTATTCTTTTCTTGTTTCTCTCGTATTCTTCAACGGGTTACGATCTAATGTTTCCGCGCGTATATCGTACTTAGGTTTGCTGTCTGTAATTATCCAACAAGGTATCAAAAGTTGATATCTAACTTCATCAGCTCGCGCAGTCACATAAGTTACGCAATTGTACCAACTTAAACTCTTGACCTCTTGTGGGAGGAACACGTTAGTTAACATCTTGGTAATGTTAGGCCAAAGCCCTTGGCCATATCTTGTCGGAGAATGGTCCTTACAAGAATCAGTTATTACTTTCAAGTTAACACATTTCATTTGTTCGTTTAGTTAATGGATTTGAAGTCATTAAAACAATCATATCGTAGGTTTATATCTGCTGATTCGCTTTCTAAACACCTTTAAGATTAAAAAGATCGTCATCAGTGGAATGAAGTGGGTGCATATAATATGCTTAGTGACTATATATCAACGTTATCTAACCAAACCAAATCAAAAGAGTACCAATTTTCGCACTTCTTTGTTATTTGTCTATCGACAAGTACGTCTTTGTTACCTATTTGAATCCGATAGACACGTGTATACTTATTTTGTTGTGATTAACAGAAATGGAAAGTTTTTGGAAAGAAAAACCTTTTATCAATACTTATAAAAGCATGTCGGCATGTCAAACTTTCTATCTCACTCGTCGTGTATTAGTGAGCGACACATAGTATGGAAAAAAAAAAGAACTTAATTTGACGCACTTGTTTGCTTTTCATTTTATCTTTTCCTTTGCAACTCGTTAACTTGTTTAGAAATATGTGATACAAACATCATTAGTTAAAGGGGTGATTTGCGCACTTTATTGATTGATGAGAACACTCAAAAGTATTGTGTATTGACATATATGTCCTTAGATCATTTGTACTCATGTTCACCCCTGCAAGGGTATAAACGTCAAGATACAATATTTTTGAGTGTCCCAATCAATTAATTGAGTATGCAAATTATCTCCCCTAGTTAAATATAACTACCTTTTTATAGCAAAATAAAGACTAAATAAGAGACGTATACAGTCACTATTTCATATTTTAGTGTATGAGGCTGGGTGTAATAAGGCACTCAACTTTGGTCGGTAGGCTATAGGGACGCGCCTTTACTACACACGGTCTATAAGGACGCGTCACCTAGCCGACCGACCTGTGTGTATGTTTGTGTGTGTGAGTTTTTGTTTAAAATATATTTTTGTGGGGTATGTTTTTTTTNATCCTTAACTTTTAACATTTTTCTTTACTCGAATTATAAGGGTGTTCGAGGGTAATAAAAGTGTGCATATAATCGTAAACTTGTGTATTCTTTTCTTGTTTCTCTCGTATTCTTCAACGGGTTACGATCTAATGTTTCCGCGCGTATATCGTACTTAGGTTTGCTGTCTGTAATTATCCAACAAGGTATCAAAAGTTGATATCTAACTTCATCAGCTCGCGCAGTCACATAAGTTACGCAATTGTACCAACTTAAACTCTTGACCTCTTGTGGGAGGAACACGTTAGTTAACATCTTGGTAATGTTAGGCCAAAGCCCTTGGCCATATCTTGTCGGAGAATGGTCCTTACAAGAATCAGTTATTACTTTCAAGTTAACACATTTCATTTGTTCGTTTAGTTAATGGATTTGAAGTCATTAAAACAATCATATCGTAGGTTTATATCTGCTGATTCGCTTTCTAAACACCTTTAAGATTAAAAAGATCGTCATCAGTGGAATGAAGTGGGTGCATATAATATGCTTAGTGACTATATATCAACGTTATCTAACCAAACCAAATCAAAAGAGTACCAATTTTCGCACTTCTTTGTTATTTGTCTATCGACAAGTACGTCTTTGTTACCTATTTGAATCCGATAGACACGTGTATACTTATTTTGTTGTGATTAACAGAAATGGAAAGTTTTTGGAAAGAAAAAACTTTTATCAATACTTATAAAAGCATGTCGGCATGTCAAACTTTCTATCTCACTCGTCGTGTATTAGTGAGCGACACATAGTATGGAAAAAAAAAAGAACTTAATTTGACGCACTTGTTTGCTTTTCATTTTATCTTTTCCTTTGCAACTCGTTAACTTGTTTAGAAATATGTGATACAAACATCATTAGTTAAAGGGGTGATTTGCGCACTTTATTGATTGATGAGAACACTCAAAAGTATTGTGTATTGACATATATGTCCTTAGATCATTTGTACTCATGTTCACCCCTGCAAGGGTATAAACGTCAAGATACAATATTTTTGAGTGTCCCAATCAATTAATTGAGTATGCAAATTATCTCCCCTAGTTAAATATAACTACCTTTTTATAGCAAAATAAAGACTAAATAAGAGACGTATACAGTCACTATTTCATATTTTAGTGTATGAGGCTGGGTGTAATAAGGCACTCAACTTTGGTCGGTAGGCTATAGGGACGCGCCTTTACTACACACGGTCTATAAGGACGCGTCACCTAGCCGACCGACCTGTGTGTATGTTTGTGTGTGTGAGTTTTTGTTTAAAATATATTTTTGTGGGGTATGTTTTTTTTGTGACATCCGTCTTCTTGTTACACTAATTTGGCCGCGAAGCAGTCTTGAAGAGAAAAAACTGAGGTGGTCGGGGATAAGAAGGTCACCAGGAGGTCCTTATTACACTTAGCCCGAGAATTTCTTTCTTGACCAAAATGACAGAAACAACGCGAAAAATCCAGACCCGAAAAGGGATTTTTGCGAATTTGCATTCTTGGCTACAGTTCACTAATAAAAAAGAGATGTTGATGTTACTTTCATGGGATTTTATGTTCAATGAAACATAGCCTATGATTAAAAAGATCGGATATAAAGAGGACACCTTAGCTTTTCTCCAACTTGATTGGGCCAAAGCTTTAAATTGCATTATTGTTTCTTGATATTGTTGTACATCTTTTATGTTTTCTCTTAATGTTATACGTATATTGTTGTTTACAGTAAGTATATTCAAAGACACTACAATATATTTGTTCTAATGACTGATATTGTTTTACTAGTACCATCAATGTTTAAACTTTTGAAATGCATCTCCTAGTGTGTTACCATAGGACTTTGGAAAATTAAAGTGAATAGATCGAAATTCACGATTTGAACAGAAAAGATGCAATTTTTTTTTTTTTTTTTTTGAAATAAAAAAATATGTGATCTTTTATTTGAGACATGTTTAGTTTGATTGTAACAAAATATGTGATCTTTTATTTGAGACATGTTTAGATGGCTACATATACTATGAACAGTCCAACAATGAACTCTAGGAAAAGAAGAAAAAACCCTAATCTTTAAGACGTATTCTTGGAATTTACTTTCGTTTTTTAGGTAGGAAACTTTTCCTGCCAGTTATTTCTCGCTATATGATTGATATAGTATATTAATCATATACGAGAAGTAGCTAGCAGGAAAAGTTTCCTACTTATATTAATCATATGATTGATATAGTATATTAATATATTATATTAATCATATGATTGATATGTAGTAGTATATTAATCATATGCGAGAAGTAGCTAGCAGGAAAAGTTTCTTATGTAAAATTACGAAAAAGCGTTCAATTATAGTAAATTAGCTATGAATATAAATGTATATGAACTACATAAAGATAAAAGTATTAAGTATACACGATTGAAACTAATATATTAAGGAATTTATGTGTCTAACTTTTATAAATTTATCAAAAGCTTGGATACATGATGATATAAAGGGGTTTTTGGACCATACTTTTCTTTTTTAAGTTGATAAGGAAAAAAGATTTGCTTTATTTCATTAATGCATACGTGAATAGGTGAATTAGTTTAAAGTTAATGTTATGAAATCCACAAGGAGGCCAACAATTTTCTATATATACACATAGAACCCCATGCATATTTACATTACTAAAACAAGGTTCACAAAACTGTACTGTTTCAGAATTCTAAAGAGAGAAAGTGAAAGTGAGATATGGAGGCAACAAATGGAAGCTTGGAGACGAACATGCAAGCCGTGGAGAGAGAGATGAAAACGGGTGATGATGGTAAGGAGACGACTGAGGAAAAGAACACGATGAAGATATGGATAGCGGTTGACGAGAGTGATGGGAGTTTCTATGCTCTTCAATGGGCTCTTGAACATCTCTTCATGCAACACGATGCCACTACTGAGGAGAAGGAGCAACCTTTTTCGGTCACGGTGGTTCATGTCCAACCTCCCTTTAAACCAAATTACACTGCTCTCCCTGTTGGTCCTGGTAATTGTCTTGCAACTAGATTTGAGTCTGAGCCCATGTACTTTACTCAGTTACTTGATACGTACACTATTTTTTCCCCATGTTGGCCGTGGGACTGGTCAGTAACGGCTTTCAATAGTGGCGTTCCCCGTTTTTAAAGATTTACCAACTTGTTTTCTATACCTTTTTTTTTCTATGCATATAACATAACAGATTTAAAATTATCCTTAAAGGTATGCATGTATTACAAATGCAGATTCAACTTTTGTGTATTGCAAAAGCATCAATGGATTTATCTCAAATATATCTTTTCTTATGGTAGTTTATGATCTTTTGTGAATTGTACCGAAAATAACTTTTTGTTTGCTGTAGTTTTGTTTACATCATCTGGGATGAGAGAATCGTTGCAGAAAGCAGAGGAAGAAAGTGCTGCTAAAATCCTCGCTCGTGCTCAGGAATTATGTGATGAACATAAGGTCACCCATATTTAAATTTACGTTCAAAATAAATATACTTTTATATACCTTTTTATTCAAATAACTAGAATGTTTGTAATTGTAACAGATAAAAGCAGAGTATTTGGTGTTGAAGGGAAACCCAAAGGAAATACTAGTCGAAGCTGTCGAGCAAATGGATGTTGAGCTTCTCGTTGTTGGCAGCAGAGGTCTTGGTCAGATCAAGAGGTAATTCAAATAATTATTTAATACATCAATCAACCAAATACAAAATAAGTGTTATAACAATGTGTTTACAGGGCTGTACTCGGAAGCATTAGCGACTACTGTGCACATCATGCAAAATGTCCAGTTCTCATCGTTCGTCCCCCAAAGGGATCCCAAGACTGAATTTTCATTGATCGTTTCCATTGAGTCGTAAGTTCTGGTCGAAGTCGAAGGTTTGGTGTTCTGTAATACTACGTAACATTTATGTTTTAAACCGCCTTTCTAAAAAAAAATTATGTTTTAAACCACGTATAGTATTGTGGTAGTATATGTGTGTAAGTGAAACTATGTCGTTGTCGTGTTATGTACGTTATCAAAGAATTGATGTATGAATCTTTGAATTATGTGTTAATGTAAATTATCTATTTTAAGTTTGCAATATGTTTTGGATTCAGTTTTATAAATTTGCAATAAGTTTTAGATTGTTAGTTTTGTTTACTCATTGGATGCAAAGACACCAAATTTGTTTGATGCTCATTGAGTTGTTTTCATAACCTGACATAAAGAGGATGTATGGATGTACATTTAGAAAGTAATGCGATGCAGGATAACCGTAATAAAGCAAACCATAAAGAAAATACTACCTAGTTGAACAAAATGATTTTGTCAAGTATATATACCTTCATGATTCTCAATTATAGTTGCATCTTTTTTGTAGTCGTTCAGTAAATTTAAATTTCGCCCTATAAAGGTAACTTCATTTTACCCTTAAGAGAACCCCAAATAAGAAAAGCATACGATTAGGGAATCATGGAGATAAGTATACACTTGTCTGCCAACTCGAAGCATAAAATTATAACAGATCAGCAATCATACACAACCATTTAAGTACATGAGAACCGCACATAGTCCTAATGATCACAATCAGAGCCCTAATCATAAACACACTTTTTCCATATTTTCATTGCTCATATATTACTGTATACAATTATCTAAAAGGAAACTAAAGAACTGAAGAAAAAGGGTACAATTAGAAAGGTAATTAGACATAACAGCATATACTAGCAAGTATGGTGCCTTCTGAGATGCATACACTTGTTGTATCAGCAGTATAGTCGCCATTAAACAGCATTTACAAGTCAATCCTGCACAATGTCAACAAGTTTTTTTTATCAGGTTGTCCCATATTTGTCCAATAAGACTCTCAGCGTCTCAGTAAATGTGACCAATTAGACCCATTTATTTTATCAATGGGTCAAATTGGGTTATGACGTCTCTCGGCTAGATTTAAAAGATTATATTATACTAAAACAAACGGGTTGAAACTTGCCAAAGTTTCTATAGGGAAAAATGTCATGATCATTTTTATTAAAAAAAATGTGCATTATTGTGGTAAATAATTTCTATTACGAACTCATACATACTTTTAAAAAACAAAAAAAATATATTATTCATGTCAAACCAAACTGTAAAAAGATACCCATTTCAGATGCACCCTTTATACGACCCACCCAATTTGCTACATCTAAGCTCTCATATACTTACATGTTGGGTCATAAGTATTTCAACTGCAACATTCAAATCACCATCTGCAGCTGCTATCGCGACTTCCACCTGTGTCTGAAACAACCCCAAAATCATCTTTTAAGCAACAGTATAAGATACATTATACATCACATCACATCGCAAACAGGTGAATCAGTATATATTTATAAGGACCATTGTTATACCTTATCAAAACCCATTGCTGAAAGCTTCTGAACCTCTTCATCAGATGGCATCCTTCCCTGAATTTATATAAAAATTAGACACGATAGATACCTCACAAGGAGGGTATAGGTCGACTCTGACAATAACAACAACTCGGTATCTTTCAATCAAGTTCTCGGTTCTAACTGTTATCGTTTTGAGGAAGGCATCATATACGAAACCCTTTTTTAATAAACAACCAAAAACATAAAAAGGGTTTTCTTTGCATAAATTACCGACATACTTTTGCATCTGTCCCATCTAAGTCATAGTGTACTTTAGGGTCATTTTGCAACCTTTATTCTTAACATGTCTCTGTAAAGCTTATCTTTATAGATAAATCTAGCAGTTTTATATATATAAATTTATCTGATAATTATCATTTCGAAAGCTGGTTTTTAAGGTTCTTTTGGCCACAACATGACTCAAATGGGACACAAAGCAATTTTTAATGACTGAATTACATATAAAGTTCAATGACTAAAATGTGACAAATGAAAAGGTACATTTTTATGCAATGCAAAGCACAGAATATAAGTAAGTTGTAGCTTTTACACTCTGAGATCAAAGATAGGATATAACCTGACTGACAGGGGCCCCAATAGTGGCTGCTGCTGTATCTACCCCTGGTAGCCTAATACAGAAGCACACAACAAAAATTATTCAACCAACTTTCAAAATGTAGAAATAATATATTGTATTTTGAAAGTAAGTTCGCTGTAATAGAATTTGACTGAAAGTATATTGCTTTTACGATTGGCATGATACATAGCCAACAACCGAAATTCAAGTTTGCAACAATAAAATGACTAATTTAGTACCTTCTATCATTTCTCTGCTGTCCTGCACCTATTGCCTCCTGAACTGAAGGGTGAACAGGGCTGTTGCCACTTTCCAAGAGTCTAGCCTGTAGAGAAGCATTGGTGGGGACCGTTTCAGTTGCAGCAAGTGTCCTTCCACGCCCCGGGAACCTGCTATTTTCTTCTGTGGACTGCACAAAGATTAAAAAACAAGTTATAAACCATTCACAAGCATGCTATAAACTCCAATTTCTACCTTCATTTATTGAAGGTGGCAGGTCTGGTTGGGTAACAGTTTAAAACAAATTTGGCTTTTTTTTTTTAATTGCAATTGAATACCGGTTGAACACTTTCTTGTCCATTTTTTTGTTGCAATCTCTAAATAACTCGAGTATTGCTGGTACAGTTATCTTGATGTTGTGCCATGCACAAGTGGGAGTTGTAGGAACTTGTGTGCACGGAACAACATGTAACTAATACTACTGATCAAATCATAGACCTATGGGGTGACGAACAAACACGAATTAGAAACCGAAATTAATTATATGTGTAGTATATATATTTTCACGAGATAGGTCCTTGGCTAGTTAACTAACCAAGACTTAATGAAGGACAGGACTAGGCTTGCAAGGCCATTTTCTTGGTAAGTCTAATGGCTAGTTACGAGGTTTAATTTTATATACCAAATCACATCTTCATTGCAAAACCTAATCACTCTCTCTTGTTCCTCCCTCCCCACCTCTCGGCCGAAAACACAAACACATAGTTTTGTGATCTTGTTCTTTGATCATCCTTTGTTGATTGGTGGTCACTACAAGGTTCTTGACTCGATTAGCAATCATACGGTTACATCAAAGTTTTGGTATGGATCAATCCTTAAAGGGTTTTCTATATTGGTAACCTAGTTGGTGGTTTCTTTGGTTTTAGATTGATATAATCAGTTTTAAGTGTCCATTAACAACACATTATCCTTCTCACTTCAATGGTATGTTACTTGCTAATACTCTTTAATGATTATGTTGTAACTGTTGTTTTGCTTGATTGATTTTCTAAGATACATATGACCATATGGAAATCGTTTTATAGACTTTGTTTAATTGCCATGCTTTTGTAGCGGGGGAGGGAGGAACAAGAGAGAGTGATTAGGTCTTGCAATGACTAATAAATAATGAAGATGTGATTTAGTATACATATCCAAGAATAAAATCAATCCCATTAAACATCATAACTAGTCATTAGACTTACCATAAAACCAAGAAAATTCAAAAGGATTTGAATCTCTTTTTCCTTCCCATGGGGGGCGGCCAAAATGGCCTTGCAAGCCTAGTCCTTCATTCATTAAGTATTGGTTAGTTAATTCTCCTAGTTAACTAGCCAAGGACCAATCTCATAAAACATTTTCTCGTGATAATATATATACTACATATATAAATAACTTTTGTTTCTAATCCGTGTTTGTGTGTGACCCCATACGTCTATGATTTGATCAGTAGTTGTTCCGTGCACACAACTTCCTACAACTCCCACTTGTGTATGGCATAACATCAAGATAACTATACCAACAATAATAAGTGGCCCATTGAGCACATCTGATCATTTTTACCGTTTCACTTTTAGCCAATTATATTTCACATATTTGACACGTTATTAGTAAAATATAATCAAATTGATCAAGTTCCCTAAAAATTTGGAATGTTGATATCAAAGTTGGAAGTAGCTGATACTTGGTTTCTGAGCAGCAATATTTAGTGCAACATACACAGAAAGAGAAGACTCAATTGACAGCATACCTCTCTCCGTGGCATCCAAGAAGACAAGTTCGTCCACAGATTTGCCGATAAAGTTTCACTGACAATCATATAAAATCAGAAATGATACCATTTGAATAAGGGAGAAAAATACCGAGATAGGGGTTAAACTACCTGGATGTTGTGTTACGGGTAGAATATGTAGGGACGTATCCAGAAGGATCCCCACCCGTGCACATTATATATTTTGGTCTACGCACAAAAGTTGACTGCAAAACAACACAAATATAAAAACTAATCAGAAGCAATTGTTAAAAGATACCGACTAGTTTGTTTGGGGGCAAATAAATATTCACAAGTCTTCGTCGTTCAGGTAAATTTTGAGACCTCGAGAGAAGGTTATATCACTATCGACTTTAGTGATAAAACAGGAACACAACCGCATGTGCATCAAATGCATAACTCACTGATTGCAAAAGGCAACTTGATCCCAAGATAAACCATGTCCATGTGTATCTTATGTTTCATTAAATTTTGTTCTTTCTAATATTAATGTCTATGTGATGATCTTCCAAATTTATTCCTAAATTTAATATCTTTGCAAATTAGAAATCACAAATTGAGAAAATGATTCGTTATACGCTAAGCGAATATTTAAAATCAAATGATTGATTAAACAAAAAAGAAAATGACAATAACAAAGATAAAAACTTCTAACAGAAGCTTTCCTATTTAACCTGATTGAAAAGCTGTTAAAACTGTTACTAATAGAGTAATTGGCCGATTTAGTTGTTATGAGTGATCATGTGCATTTCAAGTAGACATTTCGTTATCCTCACAAGAACACCACCTCCATATCATGAGGTATATAAATCTTTAATAACATTAAACTATTGTAGTTGTCCATCAATGACTACAGCTTTGACAACTGATTGGCATAATGTTATAGTATTAAGCCTTTTGATGATCCTGTTTACTAGCTTTGTCTTATTTCAATGTCCGAGATTTAGTATTTTTGTAAATGGTATTTAAAGTGAACAGTTTAGGATAACAATGCCGATGTTAACTGAATATTAGTGGTTGACACAGGTATAATTATTGTTAAATTGTAAAAAACATGATCTCTTAACTGAATACTATTATATTATACATGCTAAAAGTCTATCTATCCATGCATGTTACGTTATCATAAATTTAATTCGGTAACTGTGCATGCATCTTCATCCCTTTTAACATGTTAGATTTATAATTAAATACAAACGATGTTCTAATTGATCCTGAACGACACTTACAAGCCAAGAAGATGATTCTATGCCTGAATAGAAAGAGCTCCCCGGTATCATGAAGTTGAATAAACCATAAGTGTCTGAAACCGAGAAACATGTTGTCAGAACAATAAGAGATAAAAAAAACTTGTGACCATGACGTGAACGACAACTTACAAGCAAATCCAGATAAAATCCCACATAAGTGTCCAAGCAATGAGATGTTGGTCATAAGAAGTTGGATCGCCACCAATAATATCCATGGATACCTAGAAAATGTCGCAATCATGGGTTTCATGTCATAAATATCGCATAAATTGAAACGAAAAGAAATAAAGAGATGTCACAGAAAATTACTAACAGCTTAGCAGGAACATTAAATAGTCCAAACACACTGCAAAAGGAAACAAATAATTAGTAGCATAGAAACAAATTATATGATAGATTGCGATATGGCATTTTATGTCAATAGTGAATGTTCCACAGTATATAAACTGCAAGATAACAAATAACGATTTAGAGTTAATACGAAAGAAACTAACCTTCTAGACTGGACTCCACTTAAACTTGTCTCTATAACAATCATGGAAAATAGTACACCCGAGAACCCAATCGCACACTCATTCATGAAATGATAATACGAGTGTACAGGGTTGTAAGCAGCTATTAATGTAATCAAAAGGTGGAAAATAGCACTAGTTGTAGCCAACAGAACAATCATGTACAGCAAACGGATCGAACCCATAACTCTTTCCAATTCTGACCCCAAAGGAACCAGCGCCAACATATTGAACACGAGATGAAGTATTGAACCATGAAAGAATATAGATGTGAAGACCCTGTAAACTGCCCAAGACAAAAAGGAAATAGGTTTTATTGGAATGCGTGTAATAACATGAAAGTGGTGATCAATTAGTTTGTAAAATAATTACGTACCTTGAAACTTTGAAACAACGACAGAGGGCAAGAAGCATACTTCTGCGAAAGAGTCGTATCCAATCAAAAGACAAACCAAGTAAATCGCCGCACAAACTGCAACCACTACAGAAGTAACAAACGGTATCCCTTCCCACCACTGCTTAAATCTCGTAGGCAACCCTGCCTGTTGAAATCATAACTTAATTCAGTAAGAAAAAGAGCACAAAATCAAATTTTAATAGAAGCAAAAAAATAAAACGAAAGTTAGGTGTGAAATTAACATTCTTGATTGTATTTTCAGGAACGCTTACCATTATCTATTCAATTTCCATGGCTCTATTAGATGGGGGTATCTATGAAAAACTACAATCGCTACCTTAAGTAGAATTATTCAAATAAGCTGTTTTGAATAATCATTTTCATGTTGCTTATATAAATGAGTTGCCTTAAATAATGATTTTCAAGTTGTTTATAAACTACGTGTTTTAATCGGCATTTTCAAGATGCTCACTCAAGACAGATTCTTTGACTTACATACAACCTAGATGAACTGAACAAATATTTTCAGGTACAGTTTTAGTGCAACTTTAGCAGAATTCTCATTCATGAACCCACCGACTTAGCATACGCACATTAGTAACTCTAATTATCAACTCCCTCGAGAAAACCCTATTCAAAGTAATTATTTAACATAAAACCATTTTCCTAACCAAAATTCCAAACGCCTTATAATTCCACAAACATAACCAATCACTTCACTCCAAATCACCTCATTTTCCCTATACCTATATATCATCCACCAAATGGCCTAGTGGTAATCACAAGGGTTCAAACTTCACTAGGTACACATCTAGGGTGGCCGGAGAAAAGGGCGAAAACAATCACATGGATATCCCTGTTAGGCCGCGTACATCTAAGTCAAAGACTCGCCTTTCCCAGGTAACCTAAAATTAACCTAAGAAAACATCCTTAGCAACTACAACATTATAATTATAATAACAATTTTTTTTT
>LBNU01038117.1:19153-30836 GCA_014162995.1 Artemisia annua | reverse complement strand
TGTAATAACATGAAAGTGGTGATCGATTAGTTTGTAAAATAATTACGTACCTTGAAACTTTGAAACAACGACAGAGGGCAAGAAGCATACTTCTGCGAAAGAGTCGTATCCAATCAAAAGACAAACCAAGTAAATCGCCGCACAAACTGCAACCACTACAGAAGTAACAAACGGTATCCCTTCCCACCACTGCTTAAATCTCGTAGGCAACCCTGCCTGTTGAAATCATAACTTAATTCAGTAAGAAAAAGAGCACAAAATCAAATTTTAATAGAAGCAAAAAAATAAAACGAAAGTTAGGTGTGAAATTAACATTCTTGATTGTATTTTCAGGAACGCTTACCATTATCTATTCAATTTCCATGGCTCTATTAGATGGGGGTATCTATGAAAAACTACAATCGCTACCTTAAGTAGAATTATTCAAATAAGCTGTTTTGAATAATCATTTTCATGTTGCTTATATAAATGAGTTGCCTTAAATAATGATTTTCAAGTTGTTTATAAACTACGTGTTTTAATCGGCATTTTCAAGATGCTCACTCAAGACAGATTCTTTGACTTACATACAACCTAGATGAACTGAACAAATATTTTCAGGTACAGTTTTAGTGCAACTTTAGCAGAATTCTCATTCATGAACCCACTGATTTTGCATACGCACATTAGTAACTCTAATTATCAACTCCCTGGAGAAAACTCTATTCAAAGTAATTATTTATCATAAAACCATTTTCCTAACCAAAATTCTAAACGACTTATAATTCCACAAACATAACCAATCATTTCACTCCTAATCACCTCATTTTCCCTAAACCCTATATATCATCCACCAAATGACCTAGTGGTAATCACAAGGGTTCAAACATCACTAGGTACACATCTAGGATGGCCGGAGAAAAAGGCAAAAACAATCACATGGATATCCCCGTTAGGCCGCGTACATCTCGCCCTTAACAGGTAACCTAAATTTAACATAGAGAACATACTCAACTTATTCGCAACGATTCAAATCGACTCCGAGACTCTTTTTAACCTAAAATTAACCTAGAGAACATCCTAGNTAACTAATATTTCAATTAATAGTCAACAACAACAACAACAAGAAAACACAGGGGGAAATTAGTACAAATTGACATGGGATCATTAGCTACTAAGTGAAATTAAGAATGAATGAATAAATGAGCATAATTATAAGGTGTTTGATGAAATTCTCGAACCTCAGTCACGATGTTTGATCGCATCCTTAACTGGAAATTGTTAAAGAGTGTTTTAAACGTTTTGGTTAAACTTTTTAACTGTCTGACTCACACTGTTCTAGTGTTTTTGGGGACTTTGAACTTTTAAGTGATGAATACAAACGGATTTTCTTGAGTCAGACTTGAGATGATGTATGTTTTGGGCTTGCTGATATTATAGCAATCCAAGTGTGGTCGGTCTCTTAGGCCCAAAGTAAACAATATCATATTGACTATTTTACAGAGGCAGGTAATTATAGTAGTGAAATTTTGGTTAAATGTTTCTTGTAATTTTTATGCATAAAAAGTAAAATAATCTAATTTAATCAAGGTTGCAAAAATCGCGAATCGGTAGTCGGGCGGTCGACCACCTTGTAGCTTGTAATCGGTCAAGGCGGGATTAATCGGTGATTAATCGGATTGTCAATACTGACAAATTTTGGTTATTTCCGGCAAGTTTTGAGTATTTCCGGTTAGTTTTACGTATTTCTGGTAAGGTATTTTCTAAAAAAACAACTTGTAATAGACTTAAACAATTATTATAAGTGATCAAAATAAGTTTGCAGTGTGTTTTGGGTACTTCCGGCAAGATTTATAGGTTTCCGGAAAGTTTGACCGCCGTTGATCACCGTTGACCACGGTGACCTCTGTGTTTGACCCATTTACATAAATCGACAAGGTCGGTGGCCTTGTAGCACCTAATCGGTGATTAATCGGCCTTGTAGACCTTTTTTTGCAACACTGAATTTAATTAAAATATGTTGTAACATGTGATAATGCAACTAAAAGAACAATTTTAATATGTATAAAAGAATACAAAATATTTAGTAAAACTAAAAATGAAAACTTTTTTAAATTGTCTATGGTTCCATCAGCATAAAACAATGGTTGTATTTTTAAAAAAAATATAAGTCAATTATTTCTGGTAGGATGTTAATCAAAAATTCGAAATTTAGAGCCATTAAGATTAACAAGTTAATATAAAAATTTACTTTGATCATAAAAAATTACTCACTTTTAAATTAATTTTTATTTTCTATTAAAAAAAACATTTTCCCTATATGTGTAGTTAAGATTAAGATATCTTACTGATAATTCATGACAGTGCAAAATTGACAAGAAAATCATGACTTTAACCTAGTAAACTGGGTATGTATTTGCAAAGGTAATTCATCTAACTCATTTGAGTTTATAAAATAATGATAATTTAGATGTGAAAAAAAAATAATAAAAAAAATAAAATAAAAAAGAAGGAGGTTCTTCACAATGGTTGCGGTCCGTGAATAAAGATGGGTAAATGGTTTAGACGGATTATATTTTAAGTTACGCGTATAATTTATGTATCTCAAAATTCTCAATATATTACAAAAATACAACAATTATAATATATACTAAAACCCAAATTTCCCGTTTTACAAAATGCGCAATCTTATTGTTTATCTTCACATTTGGATTTGGCTTATATAATAACATGGAGAGTGTTACGATTGCTAAATCATTGATAAAAGTACTTACATCATTGTATTTATTTACTTGACTTCTTTAAGCTCTTTATCTTTGAAAAACGTATTATATGTCGTCTTTATCACACATACCACCTCTGTCCCTAAATAAATTTCCAGTTTGACTTTTCAAAGTCAAACTGGTACAACTTTGACCTTAACTATTTTTGTGGGTATTATATAGTATTTGATGCAAAATATATGAATTGGTTGGGTTTCAAGTGTATTTTTCAATGATATATATATATATATATATATATATTTTTTTTTATCATATATTATATAACATACAAAAAATATTTAAGGTCAAACTTGAATAAGTTTGACTCTAAAAAGTCAAACTGGACGTTTATAAAGTCAAACTTAGCCATTACAATATGTCTCTTTCTCTATAAAAAAAAAAATCATTGTTTGACTATAATTCTTTAATTGTTATGGGTTAAGTGTTTCGACAACACCCACATCTTCATCTTGCGATACCAGAAAAAAGTGTTTTGTTAGTCACATGCCGCAAAAGTAACATGTTTTCTATTCTACTTTGGTTGTTGCATCACTGCTATGATTTAGTGGGTAATGGGCCATTACCCAATATATTGGGGGGAATGCTTTTCTTTCCCTTTCTGTTTCCTCACCATTATCATTGCATTTCCCTTTCCCGAGTTTGAACTAAGCACACCCCAAGTTAGCTCTATTAATAACGTTTTCTAGTTCAATCTCGAGCTTTTCATGATTTTGACGATTGAACTTATTTATTTATTATTCTTTTAAATAGTGTATTTATGGGTGTATGCCATAACGCACTTGTTATGATATGTTATGAAAGAAGGTGATTCTCGGTGTAAAAACTTATATGACGTGACGTGACACAAAGAAGGTTGCCATGTCATGACAACATTTACTCTTAGTTGAGATATAAAGTAAGACACTAGACGAGTACCCGTGCATAGCAACGGGATTTTATAGCTATAGATAGTTTATTGATAAAAAAAGTTTATAGGTTATAAACGAAAAATAATAAAAGTTTGAGAATTAAACATAATGTTTTGAAACCCGGTTCGACCCGGGTGGTTCAACCGGGTGAACCGTTCCGGTCGAAAAATAGGTCGATTTAAACCGGGTCAACTTGCTAGGTTGGGTCGAAAACGGGTCAAATTAAACTGGGTCAACCCGCCGGGCTTGAAGCGTCCCGGTCAGCCCGGTTTGTGTTTTAATTAGTTGTATTTTAATTTGATAGATATGTTTTTAATTGGTTGTACAATGTGAATAAATCATTGTAATTTTAAGTAATGAGGTGTTTTAATAAGAGTATTAATTACATTTAACTTTTCTCTCTCATTTGACTATTCTTGAAAACTCAACATTTCTTGAAAATTTCACATTTCAAGTTTGACTATTTTTCCATTATATAGGTAGTATAGATAAGCACAAGTAGATGATTATTTTATGCCATAAACAAATCAACTCATTGAGACAGTAACTTGATGATTTCACCACTCGTACCAAAGTCGGTTTTTGTTTCGGCTTATATAGCGGGCTTTTGGCCTTATGTGGTTTTCGGCTTATATTTCATAAGCTCATTTTTTGTAGCTTATTTTAAAACTTGTGAGGTTACATAAATTTATTATAACATGATAAACTTATATAAACAAAAAAATCTCAAAATAAGTCACAAAAAGTGGGCTTATGAAATATAAGCCGAAAACCAAATAACGCGTAAACCGGGCTATATAAGCCAAAACAAACACCCACATAGTTTGTGATTTTGGCTATGTTTGGCAAAAGTAGCAGTGAGCAATAGCAGTGAGCTGTGAGCAGTAGCCACAACTCACTGCTTTTTAAAGAAGCATTGAAAAAATGAGCCTCCTAAAAAATAGCAAAGCTCACCGCTCTTTTGCCAAACGAACACTAAAAATAAAAAAGCTCGTTGCTAACCGCTCATCGTCTAAAAAAAGCTAAAAAAAAAAAANCTAGAAAAATGGAAGACCTCAAAGACCAGCACACCACCACCACCCTCACCGAAGACGACGACACTCCGTCGCTAAGCGCACACACTCTAGCAGCTCTCAAAGAGTTTCTCTCCGAACAAAACACCCCACCCGCCGCAGAAAACAACGGCGGAGCAACGACGGCGGAAGAGGTGGCGTTGGTCACGGAGGACTGGAGGCTAAGTCAGTTCTGGTACGACAGAGAAACTGCGGAGACGGTGGCGCGTGAGGTTCACGCGCTTTATACCTCACTGGGTTCGACGCCTTCGGTTGCGTGTATCGCGTGTCCTACGCTTTATGTTTATCTTAAGGTAGTCTCGTATTTTCACACACAAACACAGTTTGTGTGTGTTTTGAAATGTATGTATGTGCTTATAAGTTGTTAGACGCTTTTGTTTATATATCGGAAACTATTAGAAGTAGATTACGACTAGGACCAGGCGCATTCTCTAGACGAAGGGTCTTTTTATAACACTCTTGTTGTCTGGTTTATGATACCCATAATCCCATATAGCAATGTTTCGTGCTCGAGGTTGCCACGATATGGATAGTTACTTGAGGGAAAATGAATGGTTGCTTAAGCGTAGTTGCATTTTGTTATTGTCTAGAATGTTTTAGAGTTGGATTTTGTGGTATTTTTTCGAAGTTCAACATTTTTTTATGATATCTAATAGTTGAACTTCTTTGAAAGCCTGCTACATCAGAACATTGAACTTTAGTTTAGATAATGAAATGCGGGTTCACTTCGGTAACTGTAACTGGTCAAACTCTCTGAGGTGAATCATTATCGCATTCCAGGTGATCTTGCGCCCGGTACACGGCTAGATAGGCATACTAAATTGGGAGAACTGAAAAACAAAACTTTAGTTTGATTACCCATATGAGTCTTCCAGAAAATATAAAACGCTACCCAATAGATTACTAATACAAGTGCACTCTTTAGTAGAATACGAAAATGTATCTTGCTAGGTACTTTTTATAACACTCATGTTGGCTGTTAGACTGATGTTTTGTTTTGCTGTTGTCCGGTTTATTATACCCATGTAGCAATGCTTCGTGCTCGAGGTTGCCACGATATGGATAGTGATTTTACTTGAGGGAAAATGAATGGTTGCTTAAGCGTAGTTGCATTTTGTTATTGTCTAGAATGTTTTAGAGTTGGATTTTGTGGTATTTTTTTGAAGCTTGGCATTTTTCCTATGATATAGTTTTGAATAGCTGACCTTCATAAAAAGCCTACACAGTTCAACGTGGAAATATTGAACTTCTATATTTTAGCTGGTAGCGAAAAGCGGGCTTGGCTTTGGCAATATTCTAGGATCTCTAAAGTGAATCACTTTTCCAATTCTGGCTACCTTGCGCCCAATGCACAGCTTGACGGGCACAGTATATTTAGGGAACTGAAAAAGAAAATTTCAGTTTGATAACTCATAAGTGCTCCAAACTATATATAAAATTACCCAATAAGATAAAAATTGAGATGGGTTTGTACACTTTGTCAGTGCCCCTATTTGTAGCTTACCGTATGCAAAATATATACACATACGAAGCGTTTTTGTCAAATAAAACAATCCGGCAACATGAAGGACTAGTGCCTTGTAAAAATAGACCAAACAAAATCATATTATGAGCAATATTTATGGCCAGTTATTTCTTGATAGAGGCGTATCCTTTAACAGAAAAGAAATTGTATCTTGCTAGGCTCTTTATGTAACACTTATGTTGACATGTCGGTTGATAAACTAATGTTTTGTTTTGTTGTTGTCCTGTTTACAATGCCCATTTTGTCACGTTTTGTTCATGAGGATACCCGGATATATATAGTGATTCACTTGAGGGAAGTTTAGTGCCACTTTTAGTTATTCATGAGAACATATGAGTTCATTTGAGGGATTTCCTAATATTCTTGAGAATAACTAAAAGTTCCGTTAAGATTCCCTAAAGTGCATCACTATAGCCTCCCAAGTAACCTCGCGTCCAAAACATGGCTAGATGGGCATAGCAGACTGGGGGAACTGAAAAACACTACGTCAGTTTGATAAACCATATGAGTTAACCAAAAAGTTTTTAAAAGTTCCCGTATAAATAAAATAGAAATATAATTTGGATGGTATTTCTAAGAAGATTGGGTTTGTACACCTTGTAGGAAGCACAAGTTATAGCTAACCGTATTAGTATGCAATAGATACTAATACAAATCCTTTTCGTCATGTAAAACGATACAGCTACGTGGATGGCTAGTGCCCTCTACAAAGAGACCAAACCAAATCAGATTAGGCAAATGCTAAGTTATTATTTAACAGACTTTTTTGACACAAAATCACTAAGGGCAAGCGGACATCTTAAAATAAATGGTTAAAAACATCATATCAAATTAAAATTCAATACAAGTATATGATGATAAAAAAAAACTAGCAGTCTAGTGAACAAAGAGAAATCTCTTTTGCTCGAAAATAATTGTCGCACAAGGCGCATTAGTCTTCTCATGAAGCTAGATTAATGGGATGTAGTTTGTGACAAACTGACAGTGAAATCATTATAGCATAGGGTGTGACTAATCCTGGTTGCATAGTTGCAAGAATTTTCAGTTGGTTAATACAACGATTTTGGAGGACCCTTGTTTTAGTTAATAGACCGAGTTTGGTGAGGTGTTGATCAGTTTCGGATTATGTCATGTTAATGTATTGGCCAATTAGGAAGTAGTACAAGTTTTTTTTTTTTTTTTTTTTTTTTTTTTTTTTTTTTTTTTTTTTTTTTCCCCCCTTCTCCTTTCTCTCTTTTTAAGCATAGGTCTCATGCACTTATTATTGTCCGCAAACTGTAAACATGATTAGTGAAATTAAAATAGTAGTTGATAACAAGGCTGTGTTTAAATATCTACAGGCGCAGTACAGCATGATAGAGCAGCCAAACTCCTGGGGTTGCGTCCATGTGGATTTCGGCCAGAACATTCGAGCAAGCTTGGAAACGAGTTCAGGCTATTTACAAACTATGACCCTGGGCTGAGATTAGGAGGATGGGAGCAAGAGCAGGATGAGTAGTAGTAACAACATGGCCTGTTTGTGGGGTTTATTTTGTAGCTTTTGATCAAAATCAACACAACTAGTAGTTGAACTTATATATTATGTTGTCTTACAGAAACTTTCAATTTTTTTTTTTTTCTTCTTCTGGAAACTGGATAATTATTACAAGATTTTTGTGAAGACCAGAGAGTTGTTTTAGAGACTCAAAAAGGATTGAGCATGAGCATATATATACCTTTTTGTAGTTTAAGGCCATCATCTCTGTGTATTTGGCATTAGACAATTAAGTCGTAGTTTTGGCCGTGTGGTTTTATAAATTACCAAACACTTCTATTTGAATTATGTGTTTAGACAAGTATTAGACCATTTTTAACCAATTAACTAATGATATGTACAAAAATGTTAACATAAATACTTGCAATTTAGGTTGACATTCCAGCATAATTTTTTTGTCAATGTTCATAAGATGACCTTAGTTTCAGTTTCAGCTTTAGAGGTAACTTTTTTACTTACTCTCAAAACTTTTTACCAGTTACATCTTGCAAATACAATAATATCTGATCATACGGATCATAAAATGTGATTATAACAATATGGCATTATTTAAGCATTGTAACCCCGATACTATCGAGCATGATACTAATGAGTCTATATACACTACTATTTGCAAATGTTTTACCATATTATAATACTTTGGTCTTACAGTTGGTTTACAAGTATAACATGGCTCCGATAGGTTAAAAGTATGATAACAAACACAAAGCAAATTTAGTGCGGGAAATATACATGATTTTTCAGCCTCCGCTTATGGGAGGTATGATGGCTAACTCGTCTCTATTCTTGAGAAGTGCAGACTCAATTGTGTATTCTTCATTCAAAGCTAGAACCATACATCCACGAAGCTCTTTCAAGCCTGGAAATTTTGCAATAAGTTTATCTAAGCAGTCACCGGCAGTTGTACCAGATGACACTTCCAGTTTCATATCACTCACCCCACTCAGATCTCTAGCTCGGGCAAAGAATAGTACCTTGATCTCAATAGATTCTTTCTCACTTTCTGTTTGTGGGGTGTCTTTTATAACCTCCTCTTTTAGTGACGAACCCATGGCAAAAAAAGCCTGCATAGCGAATAAAAATTCTGTATGAGCACGAACCAAATTGATAAGAACAATCGAGCATTAAATACTTTCTGTATATCAGTTAAATAAACCTTGTTGATCTAGGAATACTTTCGAGACACGATCTGATACAAAATTCAGCTTGCAAACTTACTTAAACAACATTTAACCAACAATCTTATTGCAATCAGTAAAACGATTTTAGAGGCTCTATGCAATAATATATTTGACTTTGAGCTAATTTTAGCTCGTTTGACCCATTTGACCTGTTGCCCCTTTAGCAAATTTATAACTTTCTTTGGACCCGTTTGAAGATGACATAAAACATAAATAGTTGAATAGGTCAAATGATCCTAACTTAACACATGATCCTTTAATGGATACAAGCTAAGACAAATCATAACTCATGCCAACAGCAATTATGCAGTAAAAATAGATTAACCAATTAAGCATTAGGTTCTTACAAATTAGCTCTTGTTATTAATGTGAACCTTCAACCTTTCAGATAAGCATGACAGCAAGAAATCCGCAAAGATTGATGTTCTAACAGTGTTCAGCCTAGTTCTGTAGCCAAATCCAATATTTTTCAACAAAAACGTTGATTCGATTTCGTAAATTCATCAAATACTCTCTCAAATCCAAAACCGACCCAAGCATTTAAAACCTAAAATTATCTTAAATTGTTGAACAGACTACATCTTTTCGTTCCCAAAACCATTATCATTAGTAACACCAAAAAGAGCAACGAAAAAACTCGTTTGAGGATGGACAGACAGAGTAAACTAAGGGGGTGTTTGTTTCAGCTTACATAGCTGGCTTATGGCTTATTTGGTTTTGGGCTTATGTTTCATAAGCTCACTTATTGTGGCTTATTTTGAGATTTTCTGTCTTATATAAGCTTATCATGTCATGATAAGTTTATATAATCTCACAAGTTTCAAAATAAGCCACAAAAAGGGAGCTTATGAAACATAAGCAGAAAACCACATAAGCCATAAACCGGCTATATAAGGCGAAACAAACAGCCCCTAAAGAGATGTTTGGGGTGGCTTATCTTAAAGTGCTTTTAAAAATAAGCAGGAAGCAACATGCTTACTTTGGAGTGCTTATTTCAGTATAAAATAAGCAAATAATCATTATCAGTTGTAAATAAGCTACTTATCTAGATATGATTATTTCAATCTCAATCTCAATCTAAACTAACCTAATAATCATGCTAAAAAAAGCAAAAAGGAAATACCTGAAATCGAGGAACCAAACTAAGAATCAAATAGATTTGTAAATGAGATTGTTTGACCTTAAATTGAGGTTATATAAAAATGACAAAATCCGAATAGTTGACCCCAAAATAATAAATATTAAATAAAAAAAACGAATCTGAATTATTTGACCCGAAATAAGTTTTTTGCATAAAAAAAAAAAAAGTTCCATTGCCGGGAATCGAACCCGGGTCTCCTGGGTGAAAGCCAGATATCCTAACCGCTGGACGACAATGGATTTCTTGTTTAACTATTATAGATCTATTTCCATATACGTTTTTTTGGCAAGGGAGTATATCTTTTGGTTTTAACTGCATAGAGTTGCGATCCCTTGCAAAGGGGATATAAATTAAAAAGTCTAAAAAGACTTTTCCACCGTCCGATCATCTACTTATTCTATCGCACCATCCAATTTAATTGAGAGAAAAAAATGACGCTCCATTCTATTTAAAAGGATAAAATAGTCATTTAACAAACAAAACCCGTCATATCTATCTTCCCTCCATCAGTCCATTTTCTCACTCACATTCATTTCACTCTCTATTCTCTCTCAATTCTCTCACTAAAAAATTGGAGAAAAAATTAGGGTTTTGATTCTCATATTTCTAATCAAAATCTCCAATAATCTACTCGAAAAGATGAATCCTAATCATAAGTTTATCAATTATTCTAATTCATACATCTAATTTCATTATACAGGTTTTTAATTTATCTAATTTTTCTTATTTAATTTTCCCCCAAATTTTACTATTTTCTAGAATTTTGTGAAATTGTTTTTCTATATGGGTTTTTTGAGTTACTGATGTATGTTGTGTTTTTGGGATTGAATTTGATTTAATTATATTTTTTGTGATTTAATTAAGGGTATTTAAAGTGATCATTTTATTTTGCGTGTTGTCATGCGGATGATGTTATGAATTCTGAGGCCTATTTTTTTTTTAGATTATCAAGTTGCTTGCTTGTACTTAAAATTGATTTTTATTAAAAAAAAAGTTTTTATTTTTATTTTTTTTCTGTCAAATTGATAAAAAAGTTTTGATTTTTATTTGTTTTTTTTTTGTCAAATTGATGAAAAGTTTTGATTTTTATCAGTATTTTTGCTTAGTATAATATGTTTAAAAAATGTTCATCAGTATTTTGTTCATTTAATCAACAGTTATTATTTTGTTTATCAGTTCTTGCACATCATATTTGGTTCATCAATTATTGGCATGTGTTATGTGTTATTCAACTGTTTTGTTTGTTCATCAGTTGTTGTAGTTCATCATCTTTTTAATTTAGCCACTAATTAACGGGATGAACAACACCTTATTCTAACTGATGAAAAAATAATAGTGTTTTTGTTCATCAGTTAGCGTCAGTTGTTTTTCAAAGTGTTTTGGCTATATATAAGTTATTGCTAGTGCATTTGATCATCAGTTATTGCTAGCGCGCGTTTGATCATCAGTTTTTTGAAAATTAGGTTCATCAGTTATTGCTAATGCGTTTGATCATCAGTTATTTGAAATAGGTTCATCAGTTATTGCTAGTGGGTTTGATCATCAGTTATTTGAAAACA
>LBNU01038115.1:3073-27869 GCA_014162995.1 Artemisia annua | reverse complement strand
TTTGCTTCATGACCTATAACTATCATTGATACACCTATTACTACCTCTTACGATCTATTCATAGTGATGTGTGTATACGAGTTGTTGATTGTATAACGATCATATGCAAGTCCTTATGAATGTTTCATCTACGTTACGACTAAGGATCAAAACTGCAATCTCCTATGAAGGGCTTTCAAACGACATAAGGCTCTAAGAACGCTCCTCCTATAGAATGCAGTGATACGAAAATTGATGCGTTATCGATTTTACCGGTAGTAAAATTCGATTAACTCATGCACTAAAGTTGCCTATCGCAGTGAGCTCTCATTCTCAGGATTTGCCTTTGACGTAATACGCTGACATTTACAGATAGAGGTTAGGAATTACTCAATCAGAGTTAAGTGACGGAAATGTGAACGCACTCCCTAGCGAACTTAGCTAGTTATTGTTGAATACATCCCGTCATGTCCTAAGCAAAACGTTCAACAGATTAAGCTACAATCACATGGTATACATGATAGTTAGAGAGATAGATCTAATAACACTAATATTCTCCACCAATATTCAATTTCACTAAACATACAAAAAAATACAAAAATATAAGTAGCTTAGAAGTAGATACCACAATCACATTGATAGGGTTAATCAATAGTTGAACTAGCAAAGGCTAATTTTCCACTGCCTCAGTATCTACCAGCCAAACACAAAAATCGTCATCCCATAGCCCTACTAGATTTTACTGCTTTTATAAAAGTTTTACAAACAAGATAAAGAAGACATCAGTATTCTCCACCCAGCATTTAAAGACCCACTCACAGACTAAAAAGTAAGTATACATATAGCCTTAAACGAACACTTATTCTCCTGTATGAGAGTAGATATCAATCCCAAAGGACTTATCTTGGATTAAACCATCGCAAGTTAGAGGCGAACCTTCACGGCATACCCTCCTACCACGGTCACTCAATAACACGAATTAGGGGTTTTAACCATACAACGCTTCATTCACAGCCCCCAACAATTCGACTCTAGTTCCCTTCCAAGCCGTCTCTCTCTTAACGTAAAGCACACAAGTCGGTTCCACCGGCTCCTATCTGCGACGCGCGCCCGAAAAAGCGGGCTGACGGCGCTCAACCAATAGGGTGCACGCGCGTCACGTCGGTGATTAGACGGTTTCCAGACCGGCCTTCCGCTTGCACGTGGGTCCTAATTGATTGGTTCCAGATTGAACGGCCTCCGGTTGACGGCGTCACGAATCTTGCACCTAGAACTCTCTGGCACGTCCACGAGTATTTTTCTCCAATTCCCTCGGATCTCACTTGTATCTGACGGGTCCACCCAGCCTTGTATAGTTTGACTGCGATCACATTCTGTAATCCTTCAAGGGTCTTTTGAGTTTTTGTTGTTTATCCGCACTTTTTTCACTCCGAAAACCGCCCGAAAATAGGCATTCTGTTGTGATTTTCCCCTTCAAAAGTACCTAAAATGCAGAAAAGAAAACGACTTGGGATGAAATCCCAAACCAAAAACCATACGACTTTAGGACTCAAACCGACCCCTAAAAATTAACATCTTTTCGTCCATCAAATACCCTTACACTTAATTTGCTTGTCCTCAAGCAAATGCGCGTCTTATCATCCCAACTTGACAACAAGTTAAGAGTTCATTTATAGCGAACTTAAAAGTAATTACAAGATTAGTCGTTCCACCTTTAACTAAAAAAAATACAGCACCGGAGAAAATATACCCTACATCTCATGTAGCGTTTGATACTCACCATCCTCTCTTGATAATATGTAGATATATAATAAAGAAATGGACCAATATCACTCACCTACCTGTCATCAATAAATAGATTACCAATAGGCTTGAGAGAGGATCGAAAACCTTCCTCACAAGGCGTAAGCACCTAGGATAACTTCAAAGAGGGCTTTACAAAAGGTTAAACGGAGGTTCTAGGGATACTGAGAAACAACACGGTTTTGGTAGATAAGGATAGTTTACCGTGGCTAGATCAGACTCATCTTATTTGGTTCATGATAGCAAGCTGGCGTCTGCCAAGCCAAACTAAGAATCGAACTCTTAAACTACTCAACAAAAAAACAAAACAAAACTAAGAAATACAAGAATAGGTGTGGATGGTAGTCCGCATGTTTTCCTTTCTTTTCCTTTTCTTTTTCTAATTTTTTTTCTTTTTTCTTTTTTTTTTTTTTTTTTTTTTTTTTCTTTCATACCTTTTTACCTAACCATCAGAATAACATAACAATAATGGCGGATTTCAACTTTCCTCTCACACTCTTGAAACTTTAATAACCTTACACTTTACTCACTTCTAACGACTCGAATTGCAAATAATTAACACACTTGGCAGTATTTTTGAACACGTTTACGCACATAATGGCAGGGTAACTAAATGATCGTTTCTTCCCATTTCCAATAACTCTTAATATTTCACCCATGAGTCAATCATCCAAAACAATACTGTACAAGAATATGACTCGACTCTAGCAACAATGCTAAACCAATTACGACAATTGACAAGGGTTTAACAAATAAACAACCTACATGCAGCTAACGGTGGTGCACAACAAGGTAGGCTAAGCGCGATTTCTGGTTGCACATTTGGGGGTGGACCTTGTGAAACAAATTCTTCCTTTAAAGTAATACTCGCTTAAAAGTTAAGAAACCGAAAGGGATACGGCTCTGAGGGGTGGTTCACTAGGGGTATCGTGTACCAAAATGGTACATCGCAAAGGTGTGGGGGAATCTCCACTTGAACAATGTACGCCAATGTAATTATAATACAGAGTTTAAAACAACGGGTTAACAAAAATCCTATGCTCTTATCCCTCGTAGTTAATCCTTAATCTACACCGCACATGTAGTTCACTTCGTGGACTCAGAATGGTCCACTAACGCAAGTTCTTAGAATCTAAGATTACCGCTAAACCACACTGGGCACTTAAGTCTGACGTGCTTCTCTTCATACCAATTCTAGGGTGAACCTCACATATTTGGGCTGGAACATTTTGGTGGTACGGTTTTTTGTGCTAGCTCCATACACTTCTCCTATCATGGACGCTTTATTCAGGACCAAAGTTCCCCTCCTAATTACTCGTAAACAAATTTTAAATTTGCTCCTAAAATTACTCCTAACAACGTGTTTCTCTCAGTTTTATTACCAATTACTATCAAGGCAGCAAATCAAGCATATCGGTATCTAATGAGGCTATCATGTAATCTACCCTTGTTTACCCCCTTAAAAACACTTAAGTTTTAACATCTGTCCCCCAATGTTCCTAAAAGAAGAAATGGAAGGATAAACCAGTTACACAAGAATGAAAATCGGATACTCCCCTGATTCGTTCTTTATGCAAGTGAATGTATACACGGTTAGAATCCTCCTCCAAGAAGATCGGAACTATCAAAGTTCCCTTCCACGTTACTGCATCATCTTTTGGTCCTAAATAACCCTGTTATAGATGGAAACACTACAAGATTCGCGTAAAAATCGGCGGCATTATTCATATATATATAGACGTATACCTAGAAGCAACGTAAGATATAATGCTGTGGAAATGAGTTTTTCTACAGATTTCTGGAATTCATAAGAGAGATTTTGACAAACATCATCACTATCCCGTTGTAAACCTTTAATCAACAAATAAATTCCAGTAGTCAGGGTATTAACTCCTGACGCCGTCAGAATGTTCTGACAGAAGTTTAAGTTGAGTTTCCGGAAATTTCTTAGCAAAGACCTTTGGCTCAATTCTGGGAACTGTTGCCAGAAATAATCATTATGACTCGATACAAGCATTTATCTAAAATTACGAATATGTCACACTTAATTCATTGTTATGATTCCATCCGGATTCATACCCACGCCCCGCAGGCCACCCCCGCCCCTCGTCTATATTAACCGAATTTGGATGTCATCTCTACACTTAGCCTCTTTATGCGAATTACCTCTCTATACTGCCCCTACATTAAAAGCAAAGTTCTCAAAAACAAATAACGCATCTTTCACATTTAGTTTCGAAGGCATGATCATACACAAAGAAATATAATCCCCTCTACCGCGCCCACACCAAACACCACACAAAACATGGGTTGCTCCCAAAGAAGCCTTTCTTCTCCTTATTAATGAGTCTTGTAGCTAGACTCAGGGCATTTGCCTCGTTACGTGATCTCCTCTTGTCCGGCTCTGTGTCACTCCGACTAACCTCTTAAAAACTCTTCTTGCCTACGCCTCATCTATCTTCTCTCTCAATGGCCTCCCCTCTACGCTCTTTCACAACATTCCATCAACGCTTATACCCTAGGACCCAAGGTGCAGACAAGTCTTTATAGTAACCAGGCTTTCCCTTTTCCCAGACATACTCTCCATGCCCTTTTCTTCTTCTGCTATCATCCGGGCAATGTCTCAACCCCCGCTCGCACCAATCCCTGCGTCTTCACTCTAGTTGGGGCACAAACTCGCCAACTTGTCATCCCTTAGAAAGGCCATCCTATATGGGGGGTACCCTCCTGTCGTGTTATCTACAAATTGGACCTTGTCCCTTCTAGTTTTATCACTCACGTCTAACCTAAGACGCTCCCTCAACAACGGGCCTACCCCGACCCGCACCCCCACGTGACGCTAGACTACAATCACTACCGACACTCACAACATCCTCTAAAATCATGAATCGCAACGAAAACTCAAAATTCACCCCGCCCAGCGAAACGACACGTAGCTCATCCTGCACCTTTTTCCTACCAAACGCTTGCAAATCTATACCCGGCGGTACTTCTGGGTCTGCTTCTAGATCTCGACACGCTGCCTCATCGCTCATTATAGCTCATCTGTAAAGCACCCAGCCTCTAGACATGACATCCCTGCATTGGCGGGATCCTAGGCTCGATGTACAGCGTGCAGCAATAAACTTATATCAACTCATGCAGGTAATCTTGGATGCTACTTTGGGTCCAACCTCTTTTATCTTAGCGATGATCTCTAGCACACGGGTGGTCGACAGGGTTACCTCAACAAGATTTCTCTGTGATCAACCAGGGGCGAGCTCTTCCTATAGATTCGGATCACAGCTCAAAGCTCGCCGTCCCCTACCTACCCTCTTCTCTTTTTTTCTCCTCCTACCCGTTAGACACCCCTCGCCAAAATCTTAGGTGCAAAGTCCTTGTTCATGTTCTACTGGCAACTGCTAAGTCTTGTGAGGAATATTAACTCAAAGGGTCGACAACCTTACTTAACCATCCTTAAAGCCCCTAATTTCAGGTTTCACACTTTGCCACGATCCTACCACCGCGCACTTTCAAAAACGGTTTACCACGGGTGTGGACAATGCCCTTCGCCGTTCCCTTCCCATAAGGGCACAACGGAATAGTCACATGAAAGATTCAGAACAAAAACGAAGAACCAAGATACGACTAAAGAGACTCCCTAGAAAAATCAAAACAAAATCTCCTAGAAACCCAAGGAGTCTAGTGAGTCAGCACCTAATTAGAATATCAAATTTAACACTACAAACTCAACTACCTTCCGGCACGCGGCGCCAAAATTGATGCCGTGGATCTGCAACCAACGCACCTATGTTCTTACCCTCTCCGACCGGGATCTCGAGAAGCCTTGCAATCCCACCCAGGCATGCTACTGCACCGACCTGTAGTACTGACGATGACAGCTGGAAAAGTACCAGGCGGCGACCCTTCGACGATTCTCTCACACGGGAATAGTGAGGGGGGGGGGCGGGGTTGTCCTTAGGCCCCCTAAAAAGCTAACTTTAACTCTAGGTCTAAGGGTGGCACGGAAGCTTCCTTCTTCTGTAGTTTTCTATATTTTCTAAAACAGCTAAAATCTTCTGGGTTTGGGAAGGATAGCGGCGGCAATCCTAGTTGCTCAGTCGAACCCTAAAAACCCCCCCAAGTTCATCTTACCCTTCCTCACAGCAAACTCTATATTTTCTTGTTTTTCTTTGTTTTAAGAGAAATCCTTGGTGGACGAATCAGTCGTTCTTACTTAGATTTTCATCTACTCTACCCCCTCACCTCTTCGGTTACCCATGTGAGTTATACTGGTGAGTACTGTTGGATGACGGGTGTACCTTCCCTAACAAGTCGTACGGGCAGCCTGCGTTCAACCCCTTCCCTAACCTATAAACCTTCCTCACATCAGACTCTACTGCACCTACGTCAAGATCATACACCTCCATCCACGGCTCAACCGATGCAACCTACCCTGATGAAATCAGACCTCACCACAAAGTAAATTAGCCTAGCATGTTAAAAGAAAGACAAGTACAAGCATAAATCACACAACACATAGACATATTGTATGAATAAAGACTTATCTTGGATTAAACATGCAAGTTAGAGGGATTAGGATACCCTCTAAGGTCACTAATAAACGAATTAGGGTTTAACCCTAAAGTTCTTCACACCAAAATTCGACTCTAGTTTTCCAAGTTCTCTCTTAAGTAAAGAAAAATCGTTCTATATATATAGAAAAAGCGGGCTGACGGCATCAACCCAATAGGTGACGGCGTCAGCTCGGCGATTAGGGTTTTCAGACGGCCTTCCTTGACGCGGTCATAATTGTTGGTTCCAGATCTGACGGCCTTAGTTGACGGCGTCACCAATTTGCACTACGAACTCTCTGGCCCGTCACGAGTATTTTTTCCAATTCTGGACTTCACTTGTTCCTGACGGCGTCACCTTGTATAGTGTGACGGCGTCACCTTCTGTAATCTTCAAGGTCTTTTGAGTTTTTGTTGTTTTCCGCACTTTTTCACTCCGAAAACGCCCGAAAATGCTTCTTTTGTGATTTTCCCTTCAAAAGTACCTAAAATGAGAAAAGAAACGACTTTGGGTGAAATCCAAACCAAAAACATACGACTTAGGACTCAAACCGACCCCTAAAAACGTAACATTTTTTGTCTCATCACACACCCAGGATCATTGTCCTAAAACCGTGGTCAGTCCTCCTGTTGTCTCCAATCCCAGTGTTGCTATTCCTGTAGAGCCTCTTAATGATGGTTTCCAAAAGGTAAATCATAAGAAGAAGAAGGGTAAAGCCCATGGTATCTCAACCAAACCGAATCTTAGGTATGAGCCTAAGAAGACTCCTAGTGAGCCAAATAAGGGAGTTACTAATAGGAATAATGTGCCTACATCGTCATCTATGTTGAAATCTAAAGGTTTATCCTCTAAGGAAAGTGATATAGCAACGTCAAATCCATATGCTGCTTTGGCTACTGATGAAGGTGGTGATGAAGATTTTGTTATAAACGAGTTTGATGAATCGGCTAACTTATTTCCTCACTCCAATACTGATGGTAGTCCAGCATTCATGACAGAAGCTGGTTAGCTTGTTTTGCTTAGTTCTTATTCTAGGTTCATTTTTTTTATTCTAGAAGTTGTTATGAGCTTTTGGCATGTCATAGGCTATAGGCTTTTTGTTTATCAAGCTGTTTAAGCTTGAGGTTAATGTGGTATTTCAGCCACATTCCAGTTGTACTTAAACGTTTCGTTTTTAATATATTTACCAAGGTGCAGGATTACTCCCCTTTACCCAAAAAAAAACCATGGCAACCTTTTGGCTGAATAATCCAGGATATTTGAGTCCATGGCTGCACAGACTCAAACCGGGTAAAACCCTCCCTTTTTAAGGATGGTTGGCGCGGCCAGTGAGAGTTGTTTGCACCTATTACTGATTTCTTGTTTAGCTTTTATTTTTTATCTTCTTTGGTCATCGTCAGAGGGGAAATTTGAGGTTAAGGCAACTCGATTTTGTTGTTGAATGACCTGCCTTTAAGTTTAGCTTAAGGAAATCATAGTTATTTACGTCAGGTTCGGGTTTTAAAAAATTATCCTTTGCTTTAACTTTACAAAAGTCATATTCTATTGCCTGGTGCAACATTTACATCTATTAGTATCCACATAAACGAAGAAAAATAATATTGTGTAACATTTTTTTTAGATATAAGATTCGATTCATCTACTTGTTAAAAAGTACTGGATTACGATGAACGTGTATCCTAACACAACTCGAATTTATACCGGTTTGTGATAACGATTACAATGAACGTGCATCCTAACACAACTCGAATACTTATCCTAAACAATGACTCACTTGACATATATCCTAACATAAAAACAATTAAACCAACGATAGTTATCCATAGTCTTTGTTCCAAGCTGGAATAAACGTGACTCTGTTGGCTCGTCCTACCTCACCATCAGCAGGTGTAACATTCTCCTCCCCTTCAGAAATCACCTTGTCCTCAAGGTGGTATGCTGGATGAGTGGCTTGAAACTCGGACAACCATTTACATGTTGCTTCTTCCAGAGAACTTCCAAACCATTGTACTAGAACTTGACGAGCCGGCACTCCATTTTGCAATACTATCCGCGAACACAAATTGACAATGGTTGTTCCACGGAATGACACGTATGCACGTCCTCCGGTAAGCTCGCAACTTCCTCGTGACCAATTCTTGATAAAAGTTTAGGTGGCGTTGGTAACAATGGGTTTCGACAGGTTCATGTTGAGGCGTAGTAAAACGTGACGTTGCGGGTTTTTGTTTTTGGAACCCACTGATGTTACTGTATGTTTTGGCTCCGGTTGAAGGCGACCATTGGTCTTCCAAACATGCCTCTGCAACGCGAGCCAGAGAGAGCGCATTTGCCCAGAGATGTCGGTTTATAAGTGAAAAGTAAGTTTGTGTTACAAAAAGATAAGAGTTCATAGAGATATATCTTTAAATTTCATATTCTATACCAAATAACGTTAAAAGGGTGAGTCTCTGTTAATGTGGAGCTGAAACCATAATACTAACTTTAACACATTCTAATCCTCTATGCACTGTAGTATATACGTAAGGAAGTTTTCTCTTATTAACCTATGTGGGACAAAGGTTGAGACATATTCATTAAAAAAAAAGAAAAAAAAAGAAAAGGGTCCTATATCACTAATCTAATAGGTTTTTTATTTTGGTGCAAAGGTGAATTATATTAACTCCAAAAGATTTACATCATAAGTAAAAGATTATTGGACATCCCCAAAATCTTTATACAAACAGAAACATACACATACCAATTCTAAACAAAGAATTCTCTTGTTATCCGATATCAGATAACTCTAATAAAAGATATCTGTCACTACTAAACTCTGACCATAATCCTCTGCTCCAAAACAGAGCTCCACACAGAGTATGACTTGGCAGAACAGAGCATTCATCATCAACTTTATACCCTCATCAGATTCTTCCATTCATCTCATCAATTCACCTTTTAATAAGCACCTACCATCTAGCTACATTCCCACAATCTCCATTCTATCATGCCACTCAACCTGCAACCACAGTAGCCAAGATAGAATAGAGAGTGGCATCACTAGGCACCCATAACCCATCCATTGGGGGGGGGCTCTGCCAAACAACCTACATTTCCCTCTCAAAGGAATGCTTCAGTTGTTTAGGAACACACTCCCTCCATGATGCCAACCTATCCTCCTGTGATGATGTATTGAATGGACCAAGAAGGTTCATCTTTCACACCTCTCTATTCCATTCATCATACATCATCCTCCAAGACCATTTACCCTTCACAAAAGTAAGCCCTACATTATGGTACATCCATACTGTTTGACCTCCTATTTAACCAATCATAGTATTCCAATTTCCTCCCTAGGCCAAACTGGACATGCTATGTGGCTAAAATAGGTACAGTCTCACAGTTAGGGCTCCAAGGTACTAGGTACTATACAATTGTAATGGCCTGCTAGAAGAAACAGCAATCAAATATAAACTTTTGATTCTGTGAACAATGTTACCAAACACCCCTTAATTCACTGTCTAGCCACATTCCTTGACAATGAACCTTTATTGAATCCAACCAAACAATCTTGATACCCCCTTGAAACATCATTCTCTATCAATACTGACAAATATCACCACTTGCTGCTCTTAACCTTTCCTTAGGAATTTAATTTTCCATATCTGTTCAGCATTTAAAACATTGGCAGATTGCNTAGAAGAAACAGCAATCAAATATAAACTTTTGATTCTGTGAACAATGTTACCAAACACCCCTTAATTCACTGTCTAGCCACATTCCTTGACAATGAACCTTTATTGAATCCAACCAAACAATCTTGATACCCCCTTGAAACATCATTCTCTATCAATACTGACAAATATCACCACTTGCTGCTCTTAACCTTTCCTTAGGAATTTAATTTTCCATATCTGTTCAGCATTTAAAACATTGGCAGATTGCTTGACAGTTATTGAGACCATTTTGGCTCTCAATTCTTCACAAATGATGTCAAAGATCTCCATTTCATTCCTTTTAGAGCATAAACAATGGTAACGTGAAGTGGGGCGTTAAGCCTCAATAACGCGCGTTAAGGGTTGCGTTACCATTGCACCCTTTGCGTTATTGGGGCGTTAACGTGGGGCGTTACCCATGTTAAAGCCTCTTGTATAAAAAAAAAAAAAAAATTTTTGACACTTTTAACCCCTATGAACTTTTATACTTTTTGAACTTAAGATATTGGGAATTACAAAAGGCCCCCTTATTTCTTAAACAAGTAAATACGATACAACAACAAACGATACGATTGACTGAAATTCAAACCAATATGCGAAAGTGAAAACATACGAAACATAAAATAACGATACAATTTAAATAGGCTTGTAATTATCGATGAGTGCTGACTTTTCTTCCCAAACTTGCAACACTTGTTCCCTGACCATTTTCAAGGCGACTTCAAGTTGCAAATCCGTTTCATCATTTCTTAAAAGGGTTTCTATACCGACCCTGATTATTGGATGGTCTTGAGCCAAATGACGTAACCTTTCGACCTCTGGAGCACGAGACTCCCTCTGTCGAATAGTACGAGCGATCTCACCAAACAACTTGTTAATCAACTTAAGTTCATTTTCTTGTTCAATGCGTAATTGGGTAAGGATTGTTCTTTGCACCTCATCTGGTTGGTTAGCCATAGTGTTTGTTGAAATTTAGTTTGAGTTGTTTGTTGATACAAAGTTGAGCAAAGATGGTATTTATACAGAAACTAGCCGTTAGATAATTTTAATGGAGAAACTAGCCGTTAGATAATTTTAATGGAGAAACTAGCCGTTAAGCCTTTTATTCAAACTTAAACTTAAAGTTACATCATACAAGACCATACGGAAATACTTAACATAACGCAACACACGATACAGTAATACAAAGCCATTAATCCCGATATCGATTCCAGATTGGGTTTCTTCTCAAGATCAACCAAATGTGAAAGTATTGGAATGGTTGCCCAGCATGGCGTTCTCTGTACACGTTTAATGCGTCTTCAATACGAACATCTGGCTCACGTGTAGGCTGCAAATTCAAGAAAATGTCATGAAATACTTGACATTCAGAGTTCAACCGTGACCACTTACTCGTTATTTGGCTCTTGGTACGGTGAGGACCATCTGATTGTTCATTGAATCTTCGTGTTACGATTGTCCAAAAACGGCCTTCCATCGCGTGGAACTCATGAACATTTTGCCACATATCGGCTAGCAAGGTTTCTTCATCAATCGTCCAACGATTTGCCATTGTGAATTTTGTTTAGAAAGTGAAGTGTGTTTAGAAAGTGAAGTGTGTGAAAAATTGTATGATAATGTATGCTATTTATAGGAGTGTATTAAAGTTTAAAATTCAAAATTTGAACATGTGAGCGGGATAATTTGAAATTTAAAATTCAAATAAAAGGCGGTTAAACTTTAAAATTTCAAATTCAAATATAAAAAAACAAAAAAAACGTGTGCAATAAACATTTACTATTCAAACGTACGAAATTTCAAATTCAAATTCAAATGGGCGGTTGAATTTCAAATTTAAATTCAATAGCAGGATAATTTTTGAATTCAAATATGTTCAAACAGCCCTATAAATACCTATTCCCAGTTCCTTAAAAAACACACACAAATCATACACAAATCACAAATTTCATCTCTCAAACCAATGGCTAATCACAATTCACCAAATAACGGTTCAGAATACAACACCCCTCCTGAGGATTTGTTTCCAGTTTTCTAGTATGACAATCAACAACACAATAATCCACCGCAAGATTTGTATCCAGTTTTCCAGTATGACACTCTGCCACAAAACACTCCACCTGAAGTTCTGTTTCCATCTTTAAACAATCCACCACCACAAAACCCACAACCAAACAATCCACCACCACGGGCATTGACTGAAGATGAATTGTACGAGCAAGACATGCAAGAGTTGTTGAGGGTTCAGGCTGAGGAAGAAGAGGAGAGAAGAGCTCGTGAGGAGTACTGGTTAGCTAAACGGGCTCGGAGAGAAGCTCGTTGTGCATATCGAATCGCACATGGATTGCCCCGTGTGTCAACTAGTGATGACGATTCGAGTGCTTCGAGTGACGAGGGCTGGGTCTCAGATGACTCGTTTTACTAATTCGTAGTTTTATGTTTAATTATCGTAGGTTTATGTTTAATTATCGTATTTTATGTTTAATGTTTGCTGTAGTTTGTTGTAGTTTGTTTAATGTATGTTTAAATTTTAGTTATTAATATATAAGTTGTGTTTTGTTAAGTATTAAATGAAATATTAGATTTAGTTGAGGGTTGGATTTGAAAATAGTTGAAGTTAATGTGTTAAAGCTGAGTTATTGATGTGGGTGTTGAGTTATTTTGTTAAAGCTGAGGTGGCGCTGAGGTGTCGCTGAGTTATTGTATAATGCGGGTTACCATTGGGGGTGCTCTTACAGTTGTTGAATAGTCTATAATTTCTTTCTTGCCAAATGTAGTAAATGGTGGCTGCAAGACTGAGCTTCCTTATTGTACCCCAAATACTCCTTCCATTAATTTCATTGCTCAACTTTTCCACAGTATTCTCCCATGTGTCATCTTTGACATTTTAGCAATTCCACAGACTTTTTCCCATACTACTTTTGCAAACTCACACTTGAAAAACAGGTGATCATGAGAGTCATTACCATTGTTACAAAGACTGCATACATAATTTCTATTAGGATACCACTAATCTAATAGGTTGATTCTCTTACCATCTACAACTAAAGATCGTTTCAAACACTACTCCAATTTGAGATCGTCTCTTTAATAACGTGTTTGTGATGGTGGTATAAACGAAATTCAACATGCAAACATTCAAGACAAATTTGAGCCATAAAACGAAGTTTTGGATCTTGAACATCTCATGTGATCTTTTATTTAATTTAAAGCTATCTTATCGTGACCAGCTAAAGTGGTATTTTTGGGTGTTAGTCTTTTGTCAAGTCTTTTTTGGTTTTTGGAGTGACTTGTTTTAGATTTGAGAAACGAATTGAGGCCCACACATATCATATCTATTTAAGATATGGATTTAATTAACGTGTCATGAAGTTTGGAGTGTAGTTTACATATAGTGTAAAGTTTAAGGTTTATAAATTGGTTCAAGTGTGTTATGGATTTTGTGAGAATACTTTACCTGAATTACAAGATTTTAAGATTTCGAGAGAATGGTAAATTTATCTTTTAGTTGTATCTACGTGCTTGAATTAGGGAATAACGTTATATATAGTTTAAAATTTTTTATTCAATGTTTGTTTGCAATTTTATTGAAGATTAAACAAAGGTAACATTCGATGAATATATTTATAAAAGGAGACTTATGAGTAATTATCATATAGAATGTGTAAAAACTTGAGAAAAGCAAAGAAAAAAAAAAAAAACTAAAACTAAAAGGTTCAACCTACTTTGGATTCAAACTCGTGACCTTATGCATGAAATGCAAGATCTAAAAAACAAATAAAAAAATAAAAAAATAAAAAAATTGTCTATCTTTTGTATTCGAACACAGTAACTCTTTTTTAGAGGGCAACAATGATTTCCATCTGAGCCACATTCCCATCATCCTATTGATTTAGTTATTATTTGTTTATCTCTCCTTCAACGGCAATGTATATCTCAATACCCGAGCTCCTGCTTTCCTTGTGTTCTTCACCGGCGCTCGCCGGATAGTGATAGTAGTCAGAATAAATAAGAAAGATAAGAGCTAAGATTCAGGAAAGGAAGCCTTATGGAAGAAAGGAGAAAAAGTATGTATTTATCTGTCCATTCCTTCCTCCAACAGATGCGGGTGAATTAGATGCCTTCGACTTATTCTTCGTTCGTCTGATGGAAAACGACTTTCACATTCGGCTCAAAGAGCACTTTTTTCGTTGAGAATTCCTCGTTCCCTCTCGATAGACCAGCGGCGAATTCTAAACTTGTGGGGCCCTATCTATTCCATCTCTCGAGACCCGAAGAAAACCCCTTCCCCTTCGGATTCCATAAGGGGGAATACCGCTTTCAATTTTCATCACGTATGGTGCACTGAGTTACTTACGTTACGGTCTTCAGCAGGTAGGCTACACAAAGAGAAAACACTTTTTTCTTTTCTACGCCTTTACTTTAGCAGATATCTTGTTTGTATAAGTAAAAGAGGATAAGACCAACGTTTGCCACATTTGCTGATGAAACAAGATAAAGAACGGGTTCTCCCTACTTGCATTGAGCGGGATGCTGCTTTCTTGTGTGTTTTCGAGATCGATTGACTTCCATTGACCTAGATGGGAGTTGTCTTCTTCGATAGCGGGTTCTACATCCGGCATCCCTCTTTATTTCCGGGAGAATGTAGCCGATTTACTTAGTAAGCTGGGACCTGTCCAATTGCAAGTTTGGCTGGAGTTGTTCGTTTCGAAATGCTAGGTTGACATAGAAGAATCCGAAAGGAGATGCATTGAAGAAATGTTAGGGCTGTTCCGTGTCGCAACTGATTCGGTAAGCTACGTGTCCGGTCCACGGAGAACTGCCTTCGGTCCCCCAAACTGACTTACTCGTGGCAACCTTCCGGCCGCCCAACGACCTATAACACTAGTCACTACTCCCACTGGGGCTAGGAAGTAAGCCCCACAACCCAAAGCGGCGAAGAACAAATAGAATTTGCTACAAAAGCCGGCTATGCTAGGGCGTGTGGTCGACGCCTTGGGAGTACCTATTGATGGAAGAGGGGCTCTAAGCGATCACGAGCGAAGACGTGTCGAAGTGAAAGCCCCTGGGATTATTGAACGTAAATCTGTGCACGAGCCTATGCAAACTGGGTTAAAAGCTTTTTTTTTTTCTTTTCTTTTTTTCTTTTTTTTTCATTTTTTCAGTCTGAGCATTCCCAATCTTTCTTTTGGCATGCGGTTAGCTTTTTTTTTTTCCTAATAGGAAAGTAAATATAGTAATGCACATAAAAGTATTAAAGAATCTTGCACAATATGTCAAGAACTTATGCGAGTTCTTCAACATATATTCGAGCATCAAAAAACAATTAGCACATACAAGCACAAAAATATGGGAATTTATAATAGTTGATGAACCAAGCAAAGAAATCGATAAACATGCTCATCATCTTCTTATGGCTAAGTCCAACAACGTATTACTAATACCAAATTACAACTTTCCATATACAACAAATATATAAAGTATCAAAAGTTTCTCTCAGTGACCTATGTGGGAAATATTTTGAGGTGTAAATCAACAGGAGTGAATTAACAAGGATGCAAATCAACATTGTAAAATTTAAATAAAAGTTTCAACTTACTCACGTTAGGTGATTGCCAATTATTATTATTTTTTCAATTTGTAATATTAAGTTATAAAACTCTTACATTTTTTTTTTTCTTTAACTCAAACCATCCAAAAACTAATATGAAGTTATCTGGACCATCCTTGTTTGGCTAGTATGTTTTCTTGAAAAAGATGTCCCATTTATCTTGTTCCTATAGCATGACTAAAGGTGAATACAAGAAACCCGAGTACCTCAAAATTCATGTATATATTGACTTTATGAAGTTTAGAGCAATATAATTTAAAGTTTATTGGCTAAATGAGACAATTATTTTTAATGAATTATCGTTGTTCATGGTACAACCATTTGGTCAAGTTCCAGCATTTCAAGTTTGGTACATCATTATCTATATGTGTTTGTGTGTGTGTTTAAGACTTCATGGAACAACCCCGTTAGTAAAAGCCTCAATAAGTTGACCAATGACTAAATCGAGAAGCCGATCGAGTCATAAAATTTCAATCCTCCAAGCTCAGTTTTAGCCTTTTGGCTCATTTTGCCCCAAGAATGTAACTCTAACAAGACAAGGCATTGTTCAAGCAAAACAAACCCAAGCCTGCGAAAGTGCTTGATGTTTATAAAAATAAGCTTTGGCTCGAGCCGCTACTTACCTGGACGCTTGTGACATGTTCACTATGGCCGATCTTTCTTATTTGCCTAACATAGAATACTGATCGGACCGAGCTGTTTACATCAAGAAAGAATGTGGTCGGTTGGCTGATGTATACAAGCTTAGCACCATTTCATTCCCTTAAACTATGTGGGACTAAAGGTTAAAATGGTTTATACAACTTATGTATTTCATGTCATTATTGAGAGTATTTAGTTTAGGTGATTTACTATGAAATTTTTATAAGGTGTTATAAGGGAAAAGTTTGACTCCTTATCTTTGTGGTAGGGGTGTTCATCGGTTCGGTTTTCAGTTAATCGGTTTATTCCATTTGGGTTGTTTGGTTAAAAAAATTTTTGGGTCATAACCGAAAACCGAACCGAACCGAAGTTCGGTTCGGTTATGGGAAAACCCAATTTCGTACTTGACTTACACTATTTATATATATATTTTTGGCAAAAAAAATATATTTCAAGCATAAAAAATGTTTTTTATAATAGTATAAAATTTTAATGGACATTTTTTATATATAAAATAATATAAATATATAAAAAAATATATATTTATATAACTTCGGTTTTCGGTTCAGATAGCAAAACCCATATCCAAACCGAAAACCGAATTTTTAATTCGGTTCGGTTATGACAAATTCGGTTTGGTTATAAGTTCGGTTTGGTTCTTTTTCGGTTCGGTTCGGTTCATTTTCGATTTATTCGGTTTATTACCCGAACCATGAACACCCCTACTTTGTGGAGGAAAAGTAAAGTTTGAAGTCTTCAATATAAACTTTCATGCAAATTATTGGATCGTCTATAGTTCGAGACTTCGAGAAGATTTAGCGAAGGCTTAGTGGGTTGTTTGATGACGGGTCTGATAAGTGATAAAACAAACGTACTTTCTGGGCTTAATTCAGGGTCAAATGAGATGGATAGTGAGCTATGAAAAAAGTTATATCATTCTTACTATTGATTTCTTGTGTATTCACTTTGAATCTTAGTTTGTCGTTGGTTGCGGTTAAGGGAAAAATTGATGTTAATACGATGGATTAAGATTCTTCCAAATTTGTTTGTAAGAAAGCATTATCGATCACATTCATACAGACATACATCCGTACAAACTTGAGAGAATCAAAACCTATATATTTCTAAGTTTAAGTCGTGGATTGTGACATTGTTATTTTTGTGGTAACGAAGCATTCTAATATCTCGTTTACATCATATTTCTCAATATCATAATATTATTGTTTCAATCAAGTTTATCTTAGCACATAGTATTATTTTTGTCCTTGTGCTCTGACAATTAATCGTCTATTGCCCACAAAAAACTCCGAGATATCGTGTATTTTACGTTTAATTTCTTAGACAGATAGCTACACCGTCATGCTTTGCAAAGTAATTGTGGATCATGAATCTCTAAAATTACAAATATTGGACATACATTAACAAGAGAAAGTGTTGAAAGTATTACTTCACTTTGGCAAACAGCTGAACCTTCAGGGGTTGTTGTGTAACTATTTTATAACTGATTTTCTAACTTTATAACTTTGGGTGTTGTTTGTAAGTTTTGTTTGTGCAGGGTTCATAGTGAAAGTTCCTTGGCTATATAATGTCTCTATCTAAACTAGGGTTTCATAACTTTTACGCTATCATATCTCTCACAGTTTTCACATACAAGTTTCTTCATCATCATCTGGGTTTCAAAGGGTTTCTGGGTAGTTTATAGTTGTAAGCAAGTGTTGTAGATCATCTTGATCTCTAGTTTGGTTTGGTTTGTAGATATGTTAGTGTGTGAGTTCTTGTAATATGTTGTTGCACCTACTAGAGAGACAACAACCTTTCTTTTGTAATTGTTTTGGTTAGCACCCGTGTTGGGGACTAATCTGCAGTATATATTGTTGTAATAAAAAGATTATCATCAAGGGGTGGTTGGTTGGGTGATTATTGACTGTGTTCTGTACCATTTTAACATGGTATCAGAGCTCTAGGTTCGTAATTGGTTGATCTCTTGGTTATTCTTGGTTGATTGAGGGCTCAATTGAATTTTAGGGTTTTTTCTTGAAACCCTAATTTTTGGGGGTTTTCTGTTGTTGAGGTTCTTGGTTCGATTGAAGGTGATTTTAGTGGTTTCTGAGGTTGAATTGTTGGTTTCTTGGTTCAATTGGAAGAAACCCTAATTTTTTAAATTGGGGTTTCTTGTATTCTGGAAATCTTGTGGTTCTTGGGCTATTAGCTGATTCTTTTCCGCTGCTGGTTTCATCTTTAAAGCACTGTAAGCTTCTCTTCTTCCTTTAAGATTAACTAGTTCTGAGTTAAGTGGGCGCAAGCGGATTGAATAACATCTTGATCTGCCTCCATGAGAGGTGTGAATACTTGCTCTGGTCAATCACAGCTTGCTGGCTTGGGCTAAGTTAGTCCTGGGTGTGCGTGTTTTGGTTTCTTTTATGTTTTGTAGGTTTAGTAATATTTGGTTGATTGTTTGGTTGATTAGTTGGTATCTGTTGATTATCTGTGTCTTTAGTGTTTTTAGTTCTATCTAGTTGATTGTGTTCTTACTTGTTTGTTTATCTGTTATTCAGTGGTTTTAGTTTCTTTATCTTTTAGTATGGCTATTATGATTAGCAATCTTGATCAGAGTAATCCTCTGCATTTACATCCTAATGATTCTAATTGTGCATTTGTTGTAAGTATTAAATTGGCTGGTGTTGAGAATTATAGAGTTTGGGCTAGTGCTATGAAACTTGCTATGCAATTAAAAATAAGATGGGTTTTCTTGATGGTTCTTGTGTTAAAACTGATTATGTTGCTAGTCCTTTGCTAGAGGCTCAATGGGATAGATGTAATGCTGTTGTGTTTAATTGGATTTTGAGTTCTTTAACCCAAGATGTGTATCTTGGTCATGTTTTCTCTGATAATGCCTCTGTTGTGTGGAAAGATTTAAAAGATACTTATGATAGGATTGATGGTTTTGTGGTTTTCAATTTGCTTCAAAAGATTAACAGTTTTAAACAAGGTGGCTTACCTATGTCTGAATATTATCATAAGTTGAATTCTTCGTGGAGAGAGTTTGATATTCTTACTAAGTTGCCTGATTGTACTTGTGAGGCTAGACAAGAACTAGTTGATCATGGTAAGTTGTTAAAATTGATGTAGTTCCTTATGGGTCTTGATGACATTTATCAACCCATAAGAAATACTCTTTTGACAAGGGAAATCCTTCCTGAAGTCAAAGATGCTTTTGTCATTATGTCAAGGGAAGAATCCCATAGAGGGGTTCCAACCACAACTGTCAAATCTGAGAAGGCTCAGGTTTTTGCTTTTGTTTATAAGACCTATGATAATAAAAACACTAATTGGAGAAGAAATATTAATTAATGGTAACAATTCTGGGTCTAATAACAGAGGAAGTTATGATAGTTTACTTTGTACTCATTGTGGTTTGAAAGGTCATACTGTTGAAAGGTGCTTTGAAATTATTGGTTATCCACCTAGTTTTAAAAAGAATCCTAATCTAAAACCTGCTAATAATTTTAATAAAACCAATGATATCAAGAGTGCTTCTGTTGTTAATAATGGTTCTCAGAATGCTACTGGTAGTATGTCTCTTGGTAATGACCAGGTGATGAAGCTCTTAAGTCTGTTGAATGATAAACCAGGAACCTCTGCTCATGCCAATATGGCAGGTAGTAATTCTTGTTCTTTTTTTAACTTCAGTGTTTTCTTTAATCAACATTTTTATATGTTTTTTTGGTGTCAATATTAAGTTGGATGGAGTTAACTACCATTTGGGATGGATAATTGACTCTGGGGCTAATCAACATTTAACTAATAGTCCTCTTAATATGCATAACTTGGTTGACATATCTGATTTAAAGATCACTGTGGGACATCCTAATGGTACTTTAGCTAAAGTTACTCATATTGGTAATCTCAAACTGAATGATAATGTGACTCTATTTGATGTTTTGGTTGTTCCTGAATACTGTGTTAGTCTTATGTCTGTTAATAAGTTGATTAAAAATAGCAAGTTAACGGTTGGTTTTGATGAGACTAAATGTTATATTCAGGATTTGACTCAGCAGAGGGTGCTGGGGACTGGTAGTGCGTATGGTGGCCTTTATTTGTTTGATAAATCTAAAGTTTCTTCTGCCCGTGTGATTAAAAGTGAGTTTCTTAGTTGTTTTGTGTCTAAAGATGTTTGGCATAGTAGGTTGGGACACCCTGCTAATCAAGTTTTAAAACTATTAAAAGGATCTTTAATATTAACTGATATTGATCATGGAGCACCTTGTGATGTTTGCCATAAGGTTAAACAGACAAAGGATCCTTTCCCTCTAAGTGACCATAAAACTCTGTTTTTGGTGACCTCATTCATTTAGATGTGTGGGGGCCTTATAAGGTGGTTAGCAGGGAAGGTTTCAGATACTTCTTGACCATTGTGGATGATTTTAGCAGATCGGTTTGGGTGTATGTGTTAAAAGGAAAACATGAAGCTTTTGAAATGTTTCAAAGTTTTTTTAAAATGGTTTTGACACAGTTTAATAAGAAAATTAAGATTGTTAGATCTGATAATGGTACTGAGTTTGTTAATAATAAAATGGGTGAATTTTTTGACACTATGGGTATTATTCATCAAACCAGTGTTGCATATACTCCCCAACAGAATGGGATTGCTGAAAGGAAACATAAGCATCTGCTTATTGTAGCTAGAAACCTTATATTTAAGGGGGAAGTCCTCTTGTTATTTGGCTTGATTGTGTTTTAACTGCTACTTATTTGATTAACAGGTTGCCTTCCTCTGTTTTAAATGGCAAATCTCATTTTTCTTTGGTTTATGGTAGAGAACCTAGTCTGGCACATCTTACGAGTTTTGGGTGTCTTTGTATGCTACTATTTTAAAAGAATCTGATAAGTTTTCTGAGAAGTCTGAAAAATGTGTCTTACTTGGTTATGCAAGTGGAAAGAAAGCTTATAAGTTGTTAAGTCTTGAAAATAGATCTATATTATACTCTAGATATGTCAAGTTTTATGAGACTATTTTTCCTTATAAAATGAAACAAAGTGATCTTTCTGAGTCTAATATTGAAGTTAATACTTTGAATTTCTTTGATAATTTTGAGTCAAAAACCAGAACTCCTAGTCCCTCTCCCAATGATGAAAACTTCAAAGAAGTAAGAGATGGAGTGACATTTGTTGGTAGAGAAGGTAGTGCCAATCAATCTGATAAGGTAGTGGATCATGATCATGTTGATCATTTAGAACAGATACATCAAAATACTGATCCACAGCAATCAGTTGATTTGGATACAACAAATCATTTAGATGATAATCATAATTCTGAGGGAAATGCAATTCCTGAAATAGATGTGCCTAGTTTTCAAAACAGTTTTCATAATGAGTCTCAAAGTCAAACAGAGGAAGGAACTACTAGCCAAAGAAGATCTAGTAGATCTTCTAAACTGCCTGCTAGGTTAAATGATTATGTGCTTGATTCTAAGCTTAAGTATGGTCTGAATAAGTATGCTAATCATACTAGGTTAAATCCTGAAAATTGTTGTTTTGTTGCTAACCTGAACAAGTCTTTTGAACCTACTTCTTATGAAGAAGCTTCAAAAAATGTTAATTGGAAAAGTGCTATGAATGATGAGATATTTGCTTTTCTTGAAAATGATACTTGGGAGGAAGTTGATCTTCCTGATGGTAGAATTCCCATAGGTTCTAAATGAGTTTGGAAGATTAAATATAAATCTAATGGTAAGGTTGGAAGGTATAAAGCTAGAGTTGTAGCTAAAGGTTTGAATCAAAAGGAAGGTTTTGATTATGATGAAACCTTTAGTCCTGTGGTGAAAATGGGGACTGTTAGATGTTTGCTTAGTATTGCTGTTCGAAGGGATTGGAAAGTTTTTCAAATGGATGTTAATAATGCATTTTATATGGTGATTTAAAAGAAGAAGTATATATGTTACCACATCCTTGCTATTTTCTAAAAGATAGTAAAAAGGTTTGCAGATTGAAAAAATCCCTTTATGGCTTAAAACAGGCTCCAAGACAACGGAACCTTAAGTTGTCTGAAGCTTTGTTTGAAGCTGATGAGGCGAAAAGTGTTACGCTTTTAGGGGGTCATTTAAACCCTAATCCATTATTTGATCAAATATTGCCTTAAATCGTTCCTTTTGTCATTTTAGGTACTTTGGAGAGGAATTCTGGAAAAGGAAGCATTTTGTACGTTTTAGGTACTTATGAGATATAATTTTATAACACTTGAGAGATGAGAGAATCCAAACACTATTTCTGAGGTGCTAGTGTATGATTTCCGTGCTGTTATGATTAGGGTCTAATAACTATTTGTTGTAATTACTTTTATATTCGTGTTAAATGACCCCTAACTCATATTTTGATTGGAATAAAAGCTCATTTGCTTGAGGACAAGCAAATCTCAAGTGTAAGGGTATTTGATGAGATGAAAAGTGTTACGCTTTTAGAGGGTCATTTAAGCCCTAATTCGTATAAATGTGATCAAATATTGCCCTAAATCGTTCCTTTTGTCATTTTAGGTACTTTTGAGAAGAATTCTGGAAAACATGCATATTTGGACATTTTCGAAGCATAAAAGTGAAGAAAACGGCAAAGTCTCAAAAGATGGAGAATTTACAACCTGACGGCGTCAGAGTCACAAGGTGACGCCGTCAGCAAGCCTTGACAAAAGAGTGGAAACCAATTATCAAATGACGGGCCAGAGGAAATTTGGGAATTAACACCTGACGCCATCAGGTGTTAGAAAAAGTAGGCCGTCAGGAGTAAAGGTAAAGAGTGACGGCCCAGAAAGGATTATAAGGTGACGGCGTCAGAAGTGGATCTAGGCCATCCGAGAAACCTAATGGCGGCGAGCTGACGGCGTCAGCCCTTATAACCTGACGCCGTCAGAATGTAAAATCTATATATAGTTTTCTAATTTTCATTCATTAGGGTGGAACTTTGTGGAGAACTTTTAGGGCAAACCCTAAAGACGAATTTTCTGTACTTTTTAGGGTTTCCAACCCTTGGAACCCTCATGCTTAATTAAAGATAAGTCTTCACTTTAATTCAATCAATATGTCTATGTGTTGGTTGATTATCTCTTTTGCTTGTCTTTTAATTAACATGTGTAGCTAAATTCTCTAGTGTTTGCTTAGATCTAATGAAACCTAACTATTAATTATTGGTTAATTGGTGTGTGTTGTTGTTTGTTGGGATGATTGTTCCATCAATGTTAGGCTCAAGAAAACTGGCCAACCTCCTTTATGGTAACGTGCTTGAACGTCTTGGGAAACATGTAGCCAAGGCATACTAGGCTATTAAGGTAGTATTTAACGCATGAGCCACTGTTTACAATCCCTATGGTTGTGCCGTGCATGGCATAGGAGGAGATAAGAGCTCATAGAATTGGAGAGATATGTATGCCACTCCGTGAGTTATTAGGAATACACCCTTCATCCAAACAAGTAACATACATATCAATTAACCGGTAAAAGATAGTTAGGGAGTAATGAAATCTAAGTAAACAAAATTTTCTCCATATTGTTTTCACAACCAAATAGTTTAGTTATTTTATTTTCTTTTGCAATAGTAGTAATTTTGGGTTAGTTGACTAGCAACTAATTCCGCTCACTCCCTATAAACCGAGATTTTACTTGCTTTCATAATGATGCGTGGTTTTGTGACCTTACAACAGGTTTTACCTCTCGAGGGATCTCAAAAGGCTTACAACCCCACCAGGCAGTGTACCTGACCGTAGTAGTATAGGATATTGGTAAGTACGGGGGATTGATCGTTCTCTCACAGAGAATAGTGTTCGTTAGGATAGAAAAGCTAATCTAATAGGTCTAAAGGTGGAGGAAAGATTCTTTTTGTATTTTTATATTTTTTAGAAAGCAATTAAAATCTCGGGTTTTGGAAGAAGGGCGAAATTAGTTGCTAGTCAACTAACCCAAATTTACTACTTTTGCAAATTAAAATAAAATAAATATCTAAACTATTGTGGTTGTGAAAACAATATGGAGAAAATTGTGTTTACTTAGATTTCATTACTCCCTAACTATCTTTTACCGGTTAACTGATATAAAGGAGAAAGATACATATTGTGCATAACGTCCATTTTGCCTACCACACACCAAACTGTGATGGCATCAGTGCCCATCATCAAATTCGAGGATTCCCTTACTGCTCATGCTTTCAATCACTTCTTTCTGTACAAGAAAAAATATGGAAAAATGTTGTTATTAAAAAGTTAGTACGGCTTAGTACGAACAGTTAATGTTGCTGTATATAAGCACGATAATAGACTATTTGGCAGTCAAATTTACAAGTTTATCTGCCAATCGATCTAATTCAGCATCTGAAGATTCTTCCCGTCTTTGTTTTCTTCCCGTTCCTTTGATCCCACAATGACACTACGCGATTAGTTTTACCTGTGAATAATAATCGTCGCCATTTCTTCCTCTATATTGCTGGACGTACTCATCCTATAAACGCGATGTTACGAAACTGTAAGAAACCAGACTAC